>CABFOW010002637.1:27420-74850 GCA_902141385.1 Timema californicum | reverse complement strand
GGGAGGGTCCGAAAGAAGAGGAAGATGAGCTGGAAAGCTGAAATTTGGCAGGAAGGTAAAGGGAGCCCCAGAAATAACAAATTATCTGTGTGGTAGAAAATTTAAATTTGGTGGGTTGTTAAAGGATCCACTCCAAATCTTTATAAAAGATTGAAACTTTAAAATTATTTAAATGGAACCATGGGAAATAAGAAGGTTGGGGTGTGGACAAAAAAAATGTAGGCATGGTAGAAAATTTAAATATTGCATTCAGGTAGATCTATAGTTAAAAAAAACGTTTTAAATTAGGTAGAAAATTAAAATTTTACAGACAGGTAGAGAGAAGGTTCCAGATAAACAAATCATAAAATTTAAAATTTCCTAGGGAGACGAAAAAAAGAGGGGGTTAAGGAGTTGAAAATTTACAAAACCAATTGAAACTACTTCTCAGTATCTTAGAAAACAAATTCAGTGGGAATATACCACTCCAATTTAAAAGTCTGAAAATTTTAAATTGGGATTCCTGGAAATATGGGGAGGGGGCTGTAAAAATATAATAAAAAGTGTGTGGAAGAAAATTTAAATTTGGAAAGAAGGGAAAGTACAACTACAATAAACAACTAGGACTTAAAATTCCACATTTATAAATAGAACTAATAAAAAATTTAAAAACTACTTATCTATGCAATCTAAAACCGTTATTTGGTAACTCCAGGTAACAATAAAAGTCTGAAAATTTTAGATTTTCAAATGGGACCCTAAGCAAATCAGGAATGTATAGTGATTATTTCTAATGACCAAATAAATGTTACATGGTTGATATTTCTAAAAGGGGCTGGTTGAATGGTGGGTTTAAAATTTTCAAAACTAAAATAATATAACTACTTCTCACAGCGGTAAAAGATAAACTTATGTAGGCATAAAGGACCCTTTCAAACAGCCATAGAGCTGTGAAAATTTTTAGCTTTCAAAATGAAGGTATTGGAAAATGGGGAGAGGAGGTCCCAATCCAAATTTCCAAAGATAATATAAAAACCCTTTCGGAGGAGGATTGGGGTAAGGGGTGTAAAAAATTTAAATCCAGCATGTAATTAAATAGACTAATTAGCCGAATGACAGCTTGACATATGAAATTTTTTAAATGAAGGCCGGGTAATTGAAGAGCTTAAAATTTATGTAACTAATATTGACACTATTATCGATGTGGCTAAAATTTAAAATTTGGCAGCCAAGTAGAGAAACATATAATGTAACCAACCTTTACCGGCAAAATTGCTAAGATATTTCATTCTCGCTCATAGAAATGCGCATGTGCTGATATAATCAGTCAGTTCAGAAAGTGCATCTTATATAACTAAAAAGAAAAATTGTATAATGTAATTATTCCATAGTTAAAAATTGAAGAATATATCAACCTTTAACTAGGAGTGACATTACAACTAAAATAAACAAATTCTGGTGGCATAGCTTGGATACCATGATTCTCTTTGGGAAATCATGATGCTCAATTTTTAATGTGTTTCTGTACCATAATCTACTATCTCATTTATGCTCTTTAGTGAAAAGTGATTCTCTTTTCTCAAACATGATTTTGTAACAATTTATATTACTTTGTTTCATTTAATTTATGATCATGCTTAAGTAAAGATTGTGTTGTCAATGGATAGAATTCATTTGTACACTCAGTTTGTGGCCTAGGTAATAATTTTTGTTCAAAGTTTTTAATTTATTAATCGCCATAGTTGACTCAGGATTGTACACAGAGGAACTAAAAAAAATGATGGCAGCCAGATGGTGAATATGCTAATTTGATATATTTTAATGCGGATTACCTGTGCGAAGTTAGGGTTAAACAGTTGGTCTATTTTATTATTATTATTATTAGCACGTCTTACTACCCAATCGGGTTAACCGCACTTACACTACTGTGTAATGGTAGGGTGATTGTGAGATGAAATGGAGGACCTACAGCTTAACGTGGAATTCGAATCACGGTGGAGGCCTGGCATTCCCCACATTTCACAAGATGTCTTGTCAGAGGTGAAGGAAGGGTTTGGTGATCAGATAAATCTGTGCCAGGACCGAGGATTGAACCCCGGCCGACAGCACAGAAGTCTGACACCTTACCCCTAGACTGCCAGGTCACCACTGGTCTATTTTACAAAGTAATTTAAAAATTGATTTGTAAACATACTTTTAATCATAAGAATAATATTTAATATTATAATGTATTTGAGTTTAAAAAATAAACGCAAAAGTATTTTATCCAGCCAATATTTGATTTTTCAATCAAACTGAACCATTCAGTTTATGTTAGTGATTAATTTTTAACTAACTTACTAACACCCTGATCTTACTTAACTCATAACTCAAAAGTTAACGATCTTCAGATAATAAGCTCGCAATTCAACCCTATCATAAGATACCTCCCATCTAATCATTAAACTGATACCCAACCTCCTTCAAATATATTTTAACATTATCATCCAATCAACTGGTCTCTCTTTTTTTTTTTTACTGCCTGTTCAGGTTGTACACATATATGATAATTACTCTAATGGGTTAGGGGTGAGGAAGTATTTTAGAAGTAATCTACCCGCATTTGAGTGTAAGGAAAGTGGAAAACCATTTAGGAACAACCGCCCTCAGTATAAGCTACCAGGATTTGAACCCCAATCTCCCCATCAACAGCAGGCCAGTCTAACATGTAATAGATGCCTTAGATCATTTGGCAAGTGACCAGCCCCTTGGTCTAGTGGTCAGTATTATTGACTACTAATATAGAGGTCCCAGATTCAATTCCCAGAAGTACCATGAATATTTTCCCCGAAAGGGGAATTGTACTTTGATCACCAGTCTTGTTGGGCTTAAAACTTAGGGTTAAAACTTCTACTGGTGCCACACAATCATTATCATCACATCATTTCAACGAGGTAATGTAATTGCACCTGCATGGTGCCACAACCTCAGAAGTCAACATCAGTAAAAAGCCAGAAATGTGAAAATGACAAAACCCTAGTGATATTAGAAAAAAAATATATCCTATTGACATTTTGACCTTCCAGGGAGTTATATTTTCAGGTTTCCCAACTAAAGTTTTGAGTACATGCCTGTCGTCACCCATAAGCGCAATATGACCAATCCATCTCAGTCTGCATGCCTCGAATATCCTTAATATGAATGCATACAAACCATGAAGTTCTACATTATGTAACTTTCTCCATTCTATAGTTTGTGTATCTCTATTAGTCCTAAAGCACCATCAATTTATTCTCTTAATACAGATTTAAAACCAAATAATTCCCGCATCGATGGGCAGGCAAACTAAATGTTAAGTTTTTCTAGTCTAGGTTGCCAGTGACAAGGAGGTCAAGGATCAAATTTTGATCAAGTATATTGAAGTGGTTTATTTTCTCTAAGTGGTTTCCTAGTCTCTCTCTCTCATGCAGCAAAAAATAGAATACATTTCTGAAACAAGTCGCAGTAACAATCACAGTAATTTTTGTTCAAAATTAGATTATTAAACTGGTTTTATTTAAGGTTAGTATTTCATTTGAAAAAAATCATTCATTCTATTGTTTGAATCCCTAAAAAAATGTCTTATTTCATTCAATAAATATACTCAGGAAAGTGTTAAAGAACAAACTGAAAATATCTACCTATGTATAATAATATTGATTTATTTTCCATTTAAACCCTTGGAGATGCTTTCACCAAATTGAATGGCGATGAATATATCTAAAAAGTGGAATTTCTGCTCTTCTAAGACTGATTTGTTAAGGTGTTTTGAAAAATATTTCCTATAAAAGTTTCCAATAGCAACTTATTCTATTTGTGGTTTAAAAAATGTAGCAATATAAAAACTATGCCATTTAAGGTTTTTAAGTTAGCTATGTTTATATATTTTGTAGCCCCATTTTTAGTTAACTAGCTACAAAAAATAAGTGAGATTTGTTTTAGTTTCCAAATTCAAGTAATCAGTAAAAAAATAATAAAATTATAGTTTTAAAATTTGGTATACATAACCACAACACCTTTGGGCTCATTGGAATGGACCTTTATTGTGACATTTAAATAACAAATCCATTTAAATAAGTGAAAAATGACAACCTGGACATGAGAATTGAACCTGGGACTTTTGACTTTGCGCACCAATGCTCTACCACCAAGCCATCCTGGTCCGTCTCTTATCCAGGGATATATTTCACTGAGTTTTAGTGTAGTGAGTCTATATGTGGTAGATAGTTAAAGTGAAGATATCCTTGGATACAAGATAAACCAGGATGGCTTAATGATAAGAGCATTAACGCGGAAAGCCAAAGATCCCGGGTTCAATCCCTGTGCCCAAGTTGTAATTTTTCACTTAATTGAATTTGATTCAGTAATCAGGACTGAACCTGTGGGTAGCCATCATATATCAGTTTGGGATATGCATTAATTAATAAAAAATCCACTGTTTTACCATTTTTTATTATCATTAATTAAGGATTGAACCATGAATGTTAAGTGTCAACAATATTATTAAAATAATTATGATGATTTAGTTTAGATTTATTTTTATAGGACATAACTAAAAATTAATAGGTCAGTATATTAACAATAAAACTAACAATTGTAGCTATTGGTGTCACGAATCATAACCATATAGAGGGCCCTCAAAGTATGCCCGATGCATATCATTTGAGTTGCGTCGAATCCGTCTACCCACTGGCTCCAAGTCAGCGTAACACTTGGGAAAAACCCTTTCTACAGCAGCACGAGCTTCCTCTGGAGTCACATTGCGTACAGCGATCACCGAGTGAGTGGCTTTTGTCTTGACACATTCCTAAGCAGAGAAATATACCAATATGATTTTACAAAGTCAAGCATCGTTTTCTGTATAAATAATTTGTGGACAGCTTTGCAAAATATGTTAGATCCGATTTGGATGGAAGAGTATATAAAATAAATAAATAAATTATTGTTGTTATTGTTATTGTTGTTATTGTTATCATCATCATCATCATCATTATCATTTTTATTATCATTATCATTATCATCATTATCATCATCATTATTATTATTATTATTATTATTATTATTATTATTATTATTATTATTATTATTATTATTAGAGATAATTGTATGAATAAATTATAACCATCAAACTTAGAAATTAATGGCAAATGAGCTTGGGACCTATTTTTATTCCGTTTATAATTCAGCATTACCTGTCTTAACCCACCCCATTATTGAAACTAGCGCACCCTTGTATTCATACCACATTACACCCTTGGATGTTGCTAATGCTATTAAAAAAAAGAGTTCTTCTAGATTTGCCGGGACAGATGTAATTCCAAGTTTGTTTTGTTGTTTTTCTCCAAAATTGTTTTCTTATTATTTTTCCAGGCAAAAATTAAGTTAACACATTATAGTCAAATTCAATTTTCTTACCTTCTTCCTATTATGAGGGATTAAATAACCAAGCTATTGTGGTTGTTAGTTATGGTTATAGCTATATTTAAATATTATATTTAAAAATTGAAAAGTGACACATGAAAATGTGAAATGAACTTGGGACCATTGACTTAGTATACAAATATGCTTACCACTGAGCTATCCAGGAGTCGTCCCGTGCCCAGGGTCATTCTTCACTCAAATTAATTTGATATAACACCTTAGTTCAGATGGTAGCGTGTCTGTCTACTGAGCTAAGGGTAACAGGTACGATTCCTGGCATGGCTAAAAACATTATAATTTGTGAAATGTGGGTTTCTCTTTTCACAGTGAAGAATTAATGGCTGGGGGCTGGATGTTGTGTTTGTTCTATATTTAAATTAGTTTAAATTATAAGTTGTGTGCTAATATAATTAGTAGCTTTAAAAAGTGTATCTTAAATACCTCTAATGAATGAAAAAACAAAAACAAAAATGAAAAATTAGTTTTAGATGGATTTAATCTTTAATTACTCTGAAAATTCTTGCCAACATAAACTATACCACAATTCTAGTTTGAAGAACAGTAAAGACAACTCAAACATATTTATTTGCGACCAGTATTAATCACATTATATTTTGCTATTTTCGTTATTTTATGGGTGTTGATAATATCTATAAAACGTGACAGATGCAGATAGAATGACTTGAAGTATGAAAATATTAAAATGGTTTTAGTAACTTTAGTAACTAACTTCTACTGTTCTTCCTACCAAACTCAGACTATACCTGATGTTGCTGTTTGATGTTGATGAATGAAGCGTCTCCTTGCGTACAGGCACTCAGGAAACTACAGTGAGTGAGATTAGCCGCTCGTATCTCTGTACATGCCAGGTGGTCAATGTTCTTAAAATCTAAATCATTGCGACAATAGTCAAACATGTGGATCATCTCATGGGCTAAGACGCCCTGAATATAGCCCTCTTGACGAGCCACATTTTGACACACAACAATCTGTAACAATCAATCCGATTACATCGTGAAATAATGGAACAATGTGAGGCCATCACTAGGCCCATAATTATTAGTGTGATTAAAACTATACTTCCTGTACTAAACAAGCTGTAAAAATTTAAAGAAATAGTTTAGGTCCAGTTAGATTTTAAATAGAAGAGCCTTACGGCTAATTTTCGTCGTCATCACAACCGACATGGGACCAACGGCTTTGAAGTAATGTGTGCTACAGATTATCACTCAGTATAAATTCGTCAAGCCTGGCTGGCTTTGAACACAAGAACATCGGGACCTGAATCCAAAACCATTAAGATTGACCTTATGGCTAAAATAAGGTACTAGATATATTTTAATGTATTCATACACCAAATCATGTGATCAGGAACTGTCACTTTTGACAGATATCAATACCAATAAAATAACAGTAAAATGTTATCAATGTTGAGCGCCAAAAAAAAAAATCTAAAAGGCTCTTCCTATGAAAACTGGATTATAGTTTAAATTTACAGCTTTTAAATAGACAAAGAGCAACTGAACTTCATTAAATAAATTGGAAAGCAAAGTAAAGTGAGGTTTCCCAAACTTGAGATACATAAATAGCACAATGGAAACTTACAGTTTGATCCACAATTGTGTAGAAAGCACTCTTTTAAAAAAGTGACAATTTAGATGTGACGATATTATATCATGGATTAGTTTTTACGATCTGACACATTAGCTCAGTCAATAGCATGTCTGGCTAAGGGTCCCAGATTCTATTCCTGGCATGACCGAAAAATTTATCATTCGTGAAATATGGGTTTACCCTTTCACAGTGATGAATTAACAGCCGGGGACTGGATGTTGTGTCTGGCCTAGTCTTAAGTTAAATTATAAAGCCTATGAAGCTACGACAGCCATTAGCCAGTAGTGGAAAATATATGACTTGAATTAAAAAAACTGACCCAGACCATTGGCTTGAAATGTAATTAATGTAAAAAAGAAATGTTTGTACAATTTTCTCAAATAATCAAAATATCCTTAGACTAAATATAGCTTTATCATTTCAAAATCTATGCCTGCGAGTAAAGAATTTAGAAAAATTGAGAGAACATGGGAGGAGTTTGTAACTTTAAAAAGTCTAACAACCAACAAAATGGACCTAATTTTAACTTCAACCGGTACCTTTCATTAATCCTGAAAGGTAGCAAGTTTATCATGCATGGTTTCATTAAGGTGAAGCTTGTAAACTGAGTCATAATGTAGTATGTCAAGGTAAGGCTGCCACCTTTCAGGGTGGACACAGTGTACATGCACAGTTTATTGGGCTTACCTGATTAAATATCGGGTCATAGCCCCCACTCACAGAAACATCACATACTTCACAGGAAATATGTCTTCTGATATCAATTTCACTGAAAAACAAAGAAAAATTATTTAATGTCTATTTAAATTTTAAAAATGATACCTGGACAATGGAATTGAACCCTGTATCAATAGCTTCAGGGTTATTCTTCACTCATATTTTAAAGCAAAGTCTGTGATGAACATGCGGAAAGTGTGCACTATAATGAGTGATCAATTAAGATCATGAGATAAGATAATATGGCCACCATCTCAGGAGGGGACTTTAAAATATGAATGAAGAATGACGCTGGGTACAGAACAACTCCTGGATAATCCAGTGGTTGGAGCAGTGGTGTGATAAGCCAAAAGTTCCTGGTTCAATTCTTGTGTAAAGTTGTCAATTTTCAATTTAAATGAATATAATATTTATATCGAGCTATAACCGTAATTGCAAATATAATAGAGTGGCTATTTATTCCAACAGTATGAATAAAAATGCCAAAGAGTGAATGAGAGCAGGGAAGATTTGACCTAAACTTTGTCCCAAAATCTGTGATAGGCCTATTGTTAGTCACTAAATGAGTGAAAGAATCACATTACTATTGTTAAAATTCAATTATGATAAAGAACTTCTGTTTTAAAATAACTTTTTAAGACAAATAATAGAAGCTATCTGGTTAAGAAGTGGCGGAAATTTGTAATGTGTAGACCAAAATTAGATTAGATGGTAAATCAAATAAGAATTAATTTTTTTTAAAGTGTGAGGAGTTTTAAAACTAAGCTGAATTGTAAGTGTAAGAGGGAGAAGTGTATTGAAGTATTTATCATTTACACAATAAGCCTATACTAAATCTTTTGGATAATTAAAAGTTATATAAAGTTTAATTTTGTTTTTAAATTGGTATAGTATATTCAACACCTAGCTCTTTAATAACCTAAGCTAAGGAGTAAGGATTGTGAAAATAGCTTATTTTTTCATTTATTTAAGGTATTTAACGTGCATGTGCACAAAGTAGACATACATGCTACTAAGTGGGCTAAAGTGTAAGGCAGTGGAAATAAATAAAGAAGAAATTAATCCGCTATAGTATCAAGAAGGAATCTATAGGAAAATACAGTGAGAGTTCATGAAGTGGACAACCTCGCCTTAGAGCCGTCAGTAGAGATTAATCGGCCTCCCCCAAAAGCCAATTCTGTTTATCATGAACTATGGGATGTAAAGATAGACCTACATTATGTATTGTAACTTTAAAAGTCGGGGAAGAAGGGGTGGGGTGGTCAACCAACAAATTAATTTGGTAAATGGTGATCTTAAGACAATTAGAAGGTAACGTACAGTTTTCATAGGAAGGGCATTTTAGAAAATAAAAAACATATTTTTTGTGATCAACAATAATAACATTACTCTATGGCAGCGGTTCCCAAACTTTTTGAGTCGCGGAGCACTTCTCAGGAGAGAAATTCGTGACGGAGCACTATCGTTGCCCTTAGACCATGTTCATTTTTGGCTGTTTTTACGTAACTGCATTTTCAAGTTGCTAGACAATTTTTTTATCATATAACAAAAGCACGAATTATTTTTCGAATTCAAAATAGCTTATATTTTGATCCAAACTTAATGTTTCCCATTGAAAGACATTGAAAATTAGAACTTTACGTTTTTTTTCTCTAAACACTAATTTTGCACATACATGTATTCGGCATAAAGGCGAAGATATTTTCACCTAGCACCTACATAGGTAGTAACCGAATGACATTATTATTGGCTCTGGAAACGAATTTTTAAGCATTTGGACATGTTAAGGTGGGGATGCAGGGGACGCAAGAAAAGGCGAGTGTTTTTGCACTTTTTATAGCAATACTTTTTTTAGGATCAAATAAATTAAATATTGCTTCTATAGAATCATAGAGCTTAATTTTCTTCACATGGCGAGATCAACATTTCTTGAATATCTGTCAAGGATGTCCTGGAATTTAATAACAAATTTTTCTCTTCATTTAAAAAGTTTCTTAGATAATGCTGCTCTGTTCACGACAGATATTCAACAACTAATGAGGTCACCATGTGAAGAAAATTAAACTCTATGTTTTTATAGAAGCAATAGTTTTCTTATTTTGGCAAAAAAAAAAGTTTTGCTCTAGATCTAGAAACTTTAAATTAACTCTCCTTAACTCGCGTCCGCTGCATACTCACCTTAAACATCAAGTTTTATTCATTATAAATATTTTTTCTACACTGATTTCAGAGAAATAAGGAACTTACTTAAATACATAAACGAAAACCAACAACAAAAAACATAAAGTAATGCAACACATTTGAGAACGAATTCAAAGCAGGTAGTGTAAATATACAATACTACTCACCTATATAAGGTATTACAGTTTCAAAATAAAAAATGTAGCTTGGTATCGAAAAAGAACGATAAAGCATAGCCAAAGAACTTAGATTCTAATGAGAGGGATGGGACTGTTTTGATTTGCACAATGTGGCTATATCTGGTTTAATTTGGGACAGCTGCAACCGAATATCTGGCTCTGCATTCAGGCGGGATCTATATTTTGTTTTAGTAGCCACATAAGCAGAGAATCCTGATTCACATAAGTAAGTTGTTGTAAAGGGTAAAATGATGATTTTCGCTTTATCTGATAAAACTTTAAATTCGTCTTTTAGCTGACACCAAAATTCTGTTAGTGAATTCTTAGTTGCAAAATTATATTTTACCACAGAATCTGATGTCAAATCAATCATACACTCATACTGGTGTGATGTCAGACAGGCTGGCTTTTCCGACACAGCAGAGTATGGGTTTACAACCCAACAGTTCTCTTTTATTTTATCGTGGAATTCTTCTGGAAAATAACAGTTGAAACTATCAAGCAAATTTAGCAGATGAACGTGAAACTCATTTAAGATATATTCGGGTACGTCAGAATCTAGTTCTTCTCTAAATTCTTTTACCATTGGAAAACTGTCTAAATTCAGATTTTTCATTGAATCCACCCAAAACTTTATTTTCTTTTTAAACGCTTGTACTTTATCGCTGGCGTCAAAAACGGTTACTACTTTCCCTTGAAGTGAGATACTTAAGTCATTAACTTTTTTTTAAATGTCTTCTAAATACGCCAATTTCATAACCCAAAGCGAAGTCGTTGTCAATCAGGAAGGTTCTGACTTCAGCCCTCATTTCAAAGAGCCGAGTCAAAGCTTGGCCACGAGAAAGCCACCTTACTTCTGTGTGAAGAAGTAAAGACGTATGTAGACTCCTGTGTTATTGGCATCCAAAGCTGTTACTTGTTTTAATAACACACGCTCTTATTCTAGCAGACCCCAATAGATAAACACTATTCAACGTTTAAAAAAATGCATCTAACATAATATTTGTACATACCTGTTAGCTGTTATTGCTTCCATAGCTACTGGAGGAACTGTGGCGGAGGTTTTAATAGTCTTTTTTAAGGATCCATACTCCAGCCAGCAATCCATTGAAAGCAAATCTATGATATTTTCTAAATCACTACGTAGGTGCTCCAAAAAACCTGTAATAGGCAGGTGTTTCGGCCTCAAGAGGGAAGATCCATTAAAGTTATTAACGTAATTATTAAAAAAAAATCACACAACAAAAGCAATCGTGAAAAAATAACACCGCACTGCAATTTGACTCGTTTAGACTCTCGACTAAACATTGAATGAACTGCAACAGAATGAAGGAGCGAAGGAACAAAGAGTTTTTAATATACAATAGAGACTTTCCAGAAAATTCTGTAAAAGTGTCAAAACTAACAATCGGATCTTTAAGTAAGGTGAGGCTCTCTTTGAGCCGGGATTAGCTGGCGTAATTGAGCCTATCTGTCTGGTTTCGCCGCGTGAAGTCTGTGTGCTTCGCGGATTTTCTCAATGTTTTGTGTGGTTCCGAGAAGGTGCGGGCGGGTAAACCTGACTGAGATGCCGCATGAAAATGCACTTTGGATCCATAATACTTGCTATTTACACTGATTTACGGAACGATGCAGGAGCTAAATTATTTATACACAATACTTATCTAAAAACAGTTCATGACCGCACAAATAAACAATTTTGAGATCTTGTCAAATTTATTTTATTTTTATTTACAATCTCTCCGCGGAGCACTTGGAGATGTTTCGCGGAGCACTTGGTGCTCCGCAGAGCACACTTTGGGAACCGCTGCTCTATGGTATATATTACTAGTGTTATTTTATTGGTAGTGTTGATAATATTTGTCAAAAGTGACAGCTGTTGAGTCAATATCACATGACTTGACATATATGAATATGTCAAAATGGATCTAGTAACTTTTCTAGATGTTAAAAAAAGTTCTTCCGATGATAAGTGAACTATAATTGGGTTGACTAATTAAATTCAAATGGCTAACAATGTACATACAAATTTGCACAGATTACTTCCTCCAAACATAAAATTTAATAAGATATAGTAAAAAAAAAGTTATTGGTAGACTTTGTTGTTTAGTATTAAAGACAAATTTGAAAAATAGTGATGAGATATAAAATCTGAAAGGAATTTAAATATTTAACAGTGATAAAAAATACTATTATCCTGTACCGGTACACATCACAAGAAATTGTTAGGATAATCAAGTACCACAGATTATAGTTAGCAGAACATGTAGCGTGAATACGAGAATCTAGAAACATGTTCAGAGTATTGAATGGCAAACCCAATGAGAAGGGTACATTAGAAAGATCTAGACGCAGATGGGAAGATAGCATTAGAATGGACCTGAAACAGATAGGGTGTATTGATATGGACTGGATAGAACTTGATAGGCTAAATTCATCGTAATGTTTAATCATTTTCTAATAACTATTGACAATGTAAATATGTAAGGTAACTGCTGGAGAAGACTGTGGGTGCGGCTCGCAAGAAAGGGAAGGGGATGCATTAGTGACACAACTTTGTTGATAGCTTCACTAAAGTTAGAAAATAACTAGCTCTTTGCAGGCGGCGAAGACCAGCTACCCCCACAAACCAGGAGGAACACCCCAAGAGGCAAAGTCATTACAGAAGGGGCCGAGCGAAAGCATTGATGGGTGTAGAGTTGGAAAATAGAGGTAGAAAGCTTCAGGATTATTATTTGTCCTAATGTGACAATCGGCGACCCATTTACCATAAATGTAGTCAGTATAACTTGTAATACATAATCTCATTCAATAAGTCATTTATTTTATATTATTCCAGTTTATAGTTGGTTAACCCCAAGTTAATATGCTATTTTATTAATAAAAACAATTATAGTCGAGGTTTAGTAGGGAAAAGTGTGAACGTAGCAAACTAGCTCGAGATAGGGATAGGTAGTGTACTTTTGTAATTGCGGCAGACTTTTGCTATAGAGTAAGAAATAAAATAAAGTAGTATGGCTTAATAGGCTAAATGTTCTAATAGTTACGGTATTGGTTAGGTTATGTCAGGTCGCTAAGATTGTTGTTTGTTCAATTAGGTGATAAATCATAGCTTGGACATTGGAATTGATTTGTGGACCTTTGGCTTTATGCATCAATGATCTACTGCTGAGCCATCCTGATCCGTCACATATTCAGGGCCTCTCTTTACTTGATGTATATGATTGAATCTAAGTAAGAGAAGATTATTTTTAACTAAACATTCGCATGAAAAGAAAATATAAATTGTTGGTTGTTTTTTTTTAAAAAAACGCTAAAAGCAATAACTATAACATTCCTTGACTTAAAAAGGGTGTTACATCATCTCTCCAAGTGTTTTTTTTTTAAAAAACGCTAAAAGCAATAACTCTAACATTCCTTGACTTAAAAAGGGTGTTACATCATCTCTCCAAGTGAATTCTAGTGGATTTCTTCTTAATTAGACTACCTTTCAAGAATAGTATGCAAAAAGGGCATAGTTTTGTTGTGTTTTTCTATGTAATAATCTAGTCAATAAAATGTTTTTATCGACCACTACACACACAAGAACAAAGGCAAATTTCCAATAATATCAAAATTAACATTGTAATTTTTTTTAAATATAAATTTTAAAATTAGGCTACCTGCTTCACTGGTCGAACGGTCTTATGCATCACTCTCGTGTTAGACTAGCTTGCAGAGTAGATTAATTCTGAAAATGCTTCCTGCCTCATCCCGACTTTGTATGTACTAATAATTACACTAATGAATTAGAGATTAGGACAATTGAGTTTAAAAAAAGTGTACCCACATTTGTGTGAAGGTAAAGTGCAAAACCATTTTGAAAAAACCACCCTCAGTATAGGCCTAACTGACAAGGATTCAAACCCCTATCTCCCTGTCATTGGCAGTCTAGTCCATCATGTAGAGTGATGCCTTAGACAAAGCGATCACAGAAGCAGGTTGTAGTTTGTTAAAATGGCATTGTATATGAAAGTGTATATAGTAGTAGTCTCAGAAATGCGACCTAATGTAGACTGAGATGGTGTCGAGTTTTACGAATGAACTTGCATAAGATGCATGTTTACTAAACAAGGAAGAATCACAGTACAGTATTGAATATTTTAAGTACAGTTGTATTGTACCTTAGTATTGTATGGGATACTAACATTAATATACATAGAGTACAATATATTACCTGTTAATATAATGCTGTACATATACAGAAATGCAGTACAGTACTATACCTACATATGATATTCTATTGAGTCAAAAAACATGTTACCTATTGAATTGTAAAACTAACAAACAAAGCACTTGTAAAAACACCACAGCACGACTTCCACTCGAGGTTCGAGGTCGAGGTGTGGACTTACATTATTATTTTATTATTAGCACCGCATCTTACTACCCATTCAGGTTGCATGCATTTACACTAATGTGTAGTGGTAGGGTGAATGTGAGATGAAATGGAGCACCTACAATTTAACGTGGGATTCAAACCACAGTGGAGGCCTGGCATTCCACACATTCACAAGTTGTGATTAATATAAGTCTTGTCAGAAGTGAAGGAAGGATTTGGCAATCAGATAAATCTGTGTCGGGACTGAGTATTGAGCTCCGGATTCCCAGCACAGATCATGTTGTTGAATTATATGGCATGTCAAGTTATCGAGTGTCGCGTTTCTGTTGAAATAAGACAAAACAATGAACACTTAATCACTCGCCAAAGACTTGTGTGCACTTTATTATATGTTAATCCTAGATACTGTCATGATTGTTTTTATTCCTCTATGATGTTGTTTACTCTTCTTGCTACCGTTGCTATGCTTAAATAAAATGTATCAACAAACTAATAAATAAGTTCTTGCGATGTAATTATTCTTTGAATTACTACAGGTTATGGGCCCAGACATGTGCTCAAAATAAATGAAGTAACTCATTCTAAAACTGCTGTAAGTTATTGTAGTTTAAATGAAAGTATTAAGTTGTGCTCGTCGATTGTGAAAGTGTTCTAGTTCGCGCTGCTAGTTAAACAATAATTTTTTGTCATGGCAAATTTTGTAAACTATCGTATCGAGCCACTTAAAAAGGATAACTACGATACTTGGAAGCTTCAAGCACAAGCAGTTTTGATAAGAAATGGATTATGGAAATATGTTTCTGGTCAAGAAAAATGCTCCACAACCAATGATGCTGATATAATGAAATGGAAGGAACAAGATCTCAATGCAAGGTCAGATCTTACCTTAATTATATCGCCCAGTGAACTTAGACATATTAAGAACTGTAAATTTTCAAAAGATGTGTGGGATACATTATCAAAACTTTACCAAAGTAAAGGTCCCGCTAGAAAAGCCACTTTATTGAAACAATTGATCCTTCAGAAAATGAATGAGGGTGACGACGTCCGTAATCATTTAAATAAATTCACTGACGCTGTTGATAGGCTTGAAGAGTTGGAAATCAGTATAAATCCCGATCTTTTAAGCATAATGATGCTTTATAGCTTATCTAAATCCTTTGAAAATTTTAGGGTAGCAATTGAGTCCAGGGATAACTTGCCTACCCCAGAGGACTTAAGAATCAAAATAATTGAAGAGTTTGAAGCCAGAAGCAAAAATGATAGTATGACCTTGGAGGATGCTTTTTTCGGAAAAAATATTAAAAAATCAAAGAACAAAGATCGTTCAAATTATTTTCAAAAACCTACAAATGTTCCCTCAACCTCGCAATTTAAATATAAATGCCATAAATGTGGACGGATCGGTCATAAGGCCGTGAACTGTTGGAGCAACAATAAAAAGGGGGAGTCAACTTTCAAAGTGGAAGAACAGTGCCTTTCTTCTAATTCAGGTGAGTCTCAAATTTCATCATGGTGCATTGACAGCGGATGCAGTTCTCATATGTGTGGAAATAAAGACAGTTTTCAGGACTTTGTTGAAAACCCTGAACATGGGACTCTTAAACTGGCATCTAAGAATCATACAGCTTCTATTATTGGGACTGGCCTAGTTAAAATCGAAATGAAAGATTCGAACAAAATTAATTTGCCTAACACATTATTTGTACCAAATCTGACCACAAATCTACTATCAGTATCTAAAGTGACTGATAAAGGGTTCGATGTCCTGTTCAAAAAGAACAAAGCATTAGTAACAGATCCTCAAGGCAATGTAGTACTAGAAGCTAAGAAGTCAAATGGGCTATATTATGTTAATTCTAAGTCTGTAGAAGTAACAAATAAAGCACACGAAGAACATGCAATAGAAAAATGGCATAAAAAACTAGCTCACTTAAATGAAGTAGATTTAAGGTTGGCGTGCAAAAATAAAACATTGGAAGGCTTAGATTTCAAAAAGGGTGATACGCTGAGTGATTGTGAGGTATGCATTAAAGGAAAATTGACCCGAGCTCCCTTTTCTACAAGAGAAGTTCCAGAAAACCTCAAAGTTTTGGAAATAGTGCATTCGGATGTTTGTGGCCCCATGCGTGTTGAATCCCCTGGCGGTTCAAGATATTTTGTAACCTTTACGGATGAGAAAACACGCTACAGCCGAGTTTATTTTTTAAAACATAAAAATGAAGTTCTAGAAGTTTTCAAAACATATAAAAACGAGGTTGAGAATTTTACAGAAAACAAAATTAAATTTCTGCAATCTGATAATGAAACCTCAGAATACTGCAACAAATACTTTGAGAGTTTTCTAAAAGAATGCGGAATTCAGAGGCGGCTGTCTACACCATATACCCCTCAACAAAATGGGTTATCTGAGAGGATGAATAGAACCCTACTTGATAAAGCCCGATGTCTCATGTTGGAGTCAAACGTCCCCCCGTCATTTTGGGCTGAGGCAATTCACACAGCAAACTACCTGCGTAATAGGTCTCCCTCAAGGACCCTTAAAGGTGAAACTCCTTTTCGGAAATGGGTAGGAAGAGTTCCATCGGTTCGACATCTTCATGTATTTGGCAACAAAACCTTCGTTTTGGACAAAAAACCTGGCAAAGGAAAGTTTACTTCCAGAGCAGATGAAGGGATTTTTGTCGGATACTCTGAAATCTCGAAAGCTTATAGAATATGGATGCCCAACGAAAGGAAAATCAAAATCACAAGAGATGTCAGAGTTTTGAACAAAAAATTCTATGACTCAAAGGAGAGAAGAGGAGAAAACATTATAGTAATAGATGATCAACATAATGAGGACAATAAAGAAGTTATTAATGAAGAAAATGTTGATGAAATAACTCTTCCAACTCCATCTGTTCCAGTTCAAGACCTCGTAGAACGCTCAGACCAAGAAGAGCAAGATCCAGCTGAAGATCAAGTACATTCAAGACCAAAACGCAACAGGAAACCTCCAATTTGGATGTCAGATTATGATGTGTCAGTCTATTGTGATGTTAAAGATGCATTAGAAGGAGGTGATGGAGAAGCATGGCAAAAAGGCTATGAAAGAAGAAATAAAATCTCACTTAAAAAATGAAACTTGGGAAATTGTAGATCGAGAAGATGGTGACTATGTGATAGGTAGTAGAATGGTATTAAAGAATAAATATAAAGCCAATGGGGAGCTAGAAAGAAGGAAAGCTCTTGGGCTTGGACAACGACTTTGACGAGTGAGGGGGAGTGTTGAAATAAGACAAAACAATGAACACTTAATCACTCGCCAAAGACTTGTGTGCACTTTATTATATGTTAATCCTAGATACTGTCATGATTGTTTTTATTCCTCTATGATGTTGTTTACTCTTCTTGCTACCGTTGCTATGCTTAAATAAAATGTATCAACAAACTAATAAATAAGTTCTTGCGATGTAATTATTCTTTGAATTACTACAGTTTTTAAGACTACTATAATAGTATTCGACAAAGAAAAATTTTGTGGATTCCACCCTTTTGTATACTATTCTCTCCGGTACTGATAATTAGCCCATTAGACTGAGTCATATAAATTACCCTTATAAAAAAACAAATAAATAATGTGTCAAGTTTTTTTTAACTCACCATCCTGAACTTTTAAGAGCATTCATCATTAGTTTAACCAGTGGACCTGTAAAACAAATTATTACAAGATAATTACCTGCAAATATATAATCTAAAAAAAACTCAAAATAGCAGTGTGTGAGAATAAATCAAATACGCATACTTTTTTGTATACAGGCATACACATTTCGTTCACATTTTAATTTATCTATATTTTCTCTGCCCTCTCCAAAAAATATCGTTTTGCTCCAACTAGGCTTGTAGTTTTCTCCCCTCCTTTCTGGATAAAGGTCGTAGCCCCATTTAACTGACTCATCTTTTACATCTTTTTCTGTCTCAACCTTGGGAAGTGTACCATCTTCACTATTTTCGGCATATTTTTCTTGCGACATTATATTCAACAAACATTAACGAATACAAACAACTGTCTTTTAGACCAAATTGCCTTTTAAGTATTTAAATATAATAATATATTTGAATTTCAAGTAAGTTAATTTTATTATCAAAGCAAATATGTATACACGAAACGTAAAGCCAAAAATTAAATACAAACACAAAGAATATAGATTGTAACTATAGCCAACATAAAGAAAAGGTAACCATATTCCAGAAAGATTTGAATTCAAATATATCGTCTTACAGCGGAACTATTTGTTATTCTACAGGGATTGAAATATATCTTATCTTTACGTCCTCAGCTAGTAGTGGTATTATGGGACTCCCGTAAGTCTTTGGAGTCTATAAGCGGCTTGTCAAACACTCCATCGCACTTATTGATAATTCAAATACTCGAAGAGTGCACTTCTCTACAAGCTAGGGGCCACGAATTGGGGTACCAATGGATTCCTAGTCACGTGAGTTTAATGAGTAATTACTAATTAGAGAGTAGATAGTTTGGCATCTAGTGATAATTTACTTTCCATTGTACAAAAAATGCCACTTTCATACAGCGATTTTCAGACATGGTTACTTTGTATAAGCAGCTGTTTAATTTCCTTCTAAATATAAATGTGTCGGTGTAGAGCAGTGGTGGCTCGTCACTTTAGAAGCTGGAGTACGCAGCCTGTTTAATTCATAAATTATTTCTAAATAATATATTTAAAAGAAGACACAAATTTCGGAATATGTTTTGCTAAATATTTATTTAGTTAAAATCAAAAATTAATATCACAAAACACATGCAAAGATAAAAATAATAAACTTCCCCCCAAAGGACGTGGATGTGTTGTAGAAACTCTGTAGCTGTATAATGTGCATTAATATATAGGTATGTATTTTTTAACTATGTTCCATACAAAATTCAGGACATGGCCTACCTAATGATTTCAATTCTCTTTTTTGATCAAGAGTGTTAATCTTCAATATTCATTGCCTTAAGCGCCTAAATTGAAATATTCATATTAAGCCTAGTTACAAAAAAATATTAAAACATATAACTCTAATAAACATTATCCTAAAATAACCAACCCTACATAATATTATTATAAACACATACGCCACACACATCCTCAAGATGCCGGAGCACGCAGGATGACTGACAACTATTGCTGGTTCACGCTATACTCATTTCACAAGCTTTCAACCTTAGGGCGCGTAAGGGAGTGCGCCTTCAAAAGAAGAATAAACAATCCTAGCTAGCTATAGCAGGATGTGGACAATGGGTTAAGGGGAGGGAAGGTTTGATTTCACAATGTCAGGCGCTGACCGTCGCATGCCTGACTGCATGCTATTTGAAGACAAGAGGTGAAGGGGTGGGAAGGTTTGGTTTCACAATGTCAGGCGCTGACCGGCTCGCGCCCGACCGCATGCCATTTTAAAAACATTGCATGCTATTACTTAAACCTAAAAACATATTTTTCTTGAAACTATTATGGCAAGATAAAATTGTCGTGAGAGTGCGAATAATAACTTTAAAAGGAACTGGGGCTTCGTGGGGATGGGGGGCGCGCGCCTCCACGCCTTAGGAACGAGACGCCCCTGGTGTGGAGACTAATAAAAAATATATCTTCCCGGTTATCTCGTAGACGAAATACGTGTTGAGTCATACATGGATTGAACGCATAGAAAAATCAAGAAAGTATCATCGGGAGTGAATCGAATATAAGTGGTCCTGGCTTATTGAATAAAATGTTTTTAGTGCCATTGAAGAAGTAATATATATATATATATATATTTGATATGATTTTTTATATATATATAAAATCAAAGTTTAGAATTATTATGTAAAAATGAAAAATCAAAGACGTTTATATTTAAGAAATGTGATTTTGTACAAACAAATATGTAATCAATTGAAATAATAAAAATATTTTTAATCACGTAAACATTTTTGGAATGTACTACTATAAGATCTAAAAGGAAGACAAAACTTAAAATGCTATAATATAAAAGAAACACTCAAAAAAGGAAATACCTATGTATTTTTTTAACAAAAAAATTATCTTTATTAATAAATAAGCTTCTACGAGTGTTAAGGTCCAAAAACCAAATTAAAAAGGGTTAAAAAAATCAGACCAAGTTATATCAAATACGTTTAAGTGGTGGCGTGGTCTATATCACTAGAGGGAACAAACGTGTAAAGGGGAGAGTTATGGTTGATCTGCCACTTAAATAACTTTTTATGAGACCTAAAGTAGTTAAGTTTATCTATTATAAAAAAATTGTGTGTTCTGCAGCTTATATTTTCGATAGATAATTAATTTTCATTTTTGAAATTGGAGACTAAACAGTGTAAGCATTTATCAATCTTGGATAGTCTAGAACAATTTAAAAACTGTGCATATAGCTTAAAAAAACCTCCGTACTTAATTCTACCTCAATAACTCTCTCCACACCTCTCTATTTTTTTAATACTCCCTTCACTTCAACAACATCCGAACTCCAAGCCATACATGATCTTTTATTTCTTAAACTCATAATGTTTCTCTTTTACACATATTCATTTATAACATTTAGCCACGTCCTACCAGGCCTACCCTATCCTTTTGATCCTCACACACTCTACTTTCATCTATTTGCTTCATCACTTAATATACACTCCTCCTCTCAACATGCCCAAACCAACGTACACATTTACCTATTGGATTCCCTTTTAAACCGCACTGTTTCATCACCCATTAATTATTAACTCTGTACATACGTGTTTTTCTGCATTCATTTTTTAGATATTTCATTCCAACCTCATTCACCTTGATCTTGTGTTTTTTCTGAAAACTCACGCTTCACATCCATAAAACAATGGTGGTTTATATACTGCCATCTTTGCTTCTTTCATTACTACTCCCTTCTTTGCACTAGTCCACGTACATCCAACTACTCTCCAATATGTATTCATCCGCCTGTCAATTTCACCAGACAATGACATACTCCCATTTTTACAGAACATTCTGGCCAGATACACAAAATTCATTTGTCCATTTATACACCAAATGCATCCTCACAAGAATCCCTCATACACTTATCCATGAATACATTAAACAGCTATGGAAACATAACACAACCTTATCTAACATCCTGTTCAATGTCAAATAATTTGCTTAAACCTCCATCCACCCTTATACACGCTTTAATTCTATCATAAAGCGTCATAATTGCATTTAATAACCATTCATATACACCATACTCTCTCCGAACATTCCATAATATATTCCTATTCACACTATCATACGATTTCTCCTGATCAAAAAAAGCACAGTAAACTTTCTTCCTTATTGCTATTAATTTATCAATCAGACCTAATTTTAAAAAAATACCTTTTCCTTTTAATTTTTAAATGTCAGTATATCTTTGACTGGTCTTAATATTCAGATAAAATATCCAAAATGTCACCCAATAGGATTAAAATTCCCTCAGGTGTCATAAGCTAGCTATTAAGATTGTTTCCAAGGGCCCTCAGTCTTTAATAAATTGTATTAGTAATGATAATAATAGTTTTACCATTTAAATACGACGCAATGTTTGTAAACTTCCTCTCCCAGCCCCAACCCCCACAATTTACTGAGCTAAAGTTGATAAAAATAATTTATTTATCGCATAACCAAGCAAATTTAATTGATTTTACAATTATGATCAATCAATAATTAATACAATTGTACATATTTTTCTAATAAGGTCCTTTCATTGGTCAACTTAATTATTTTCTATTACTCACCACTATATTACCTGAAACCATAAAATGAAATCGTGGTCGTTCAAACTTCTGTCCAATATTTGAATTGCGCGCGTGCTAATATGCCGCGCTACCTACTAGAGCTTTTTGGATTCAATATCTGATCACTGGACCTACAGATCAATGTAAAGAGAATAGATAGGTAGCACTATTTGGAAAAATTTGTTGATGTCATTGCCTACGTCAGCCACGAACTACGTCACCCAGTACACAGCAGTTAGTAGTATGTCTTGCGGTCCATGTTTTTCGGATGGTCCTTTAATTTATCTTCATAATGATGTATTTATTTGTACTTGCCTGGTAGTGGTTTTTTCGTGTATAGTAAGTTAATTTATTATATTTACCACTCGATAATCTGTTTTAATAGGCTACTATAAAATAGAGCAGTGATGTTCTAACTAATGGTTTTGACATTTTATTTACTACATTTATTTAATAGTAATAATACTTAGCACCGCGTCTTTGTATACGCTTATTTAATAGTAGTTACAGTAAGCATACATATTTATTATTATAGTATGTAGTTGTATTATTATTCTCAAGCTATTATAATAGTTTTTCTTTGATATAATATAATATATAGTATACATGGGATAAAAATTATTGTTGAATAATCAGACTTTTAGGTTTTTTTCTGATTTATTTGCGTACGTTCTTCAATTTTAATTACATATATTTCTAAACAGACATAAAAAAAAACAAGATATGCTGTTGCACTCTGTGTAAATAATCAAGGAAACTGCATGGGTAATAACAATATATTTTTTACTCCTTTCCTAAGGATCCAGAAATTTGCCGTACATGAGAGCGCAATTGTAAAAGGAAAGACACAATTAATACAAGCTTTGCTCGAATATGTTTCATTCATTTTGCCGACAGCGACTTTGATATTTGTGGTGCTAAATGAAAATTTAACTAAAATGTCAAGAACTTCAAAACACATCGAATGTTGCCAGTTTTAATACAATAGTTCCATCATGTAAGTAATTTTTAACATATATTAATAGGTAAGGTGTAATTTGTTCAGTTTTTTCATTTATTGGTGTAGATTTTAAATACATATATATATTAATATGTTTATTGTTCCCAAACGTGATATTATAATTTCTAACAATAATTATTTAGAAAGTACTAGATTTGTCTTACTTAAAGCTACTAAGCCGTGTTCTCACGTGTCATTTTCAGTGATCCACTAACAATTAATATAAAATCAACATCCAAACACCAGACAATTTGAATATCTGTGGAATATAAGTAGTGATTTGTAGAAAATAAAACAGCACGTGGTGCCATTTTAATAAATGAAATGGTAGTTGATCATTCTCAACGTGATCATTATGATAAATGACACGTGTGAACAAATTCCTTCAATTTTTATTTTCATAAAAAATGAATCAATCGAAGTTATTCACTGAAAAAGACAAGTGAGAACACGGCTTTAACTGCTGGCTAGTGTACACGCTCAGCCAATCGGGCTTCTTTCTACAACTGGCGCTACCTTCTATTCTCTTTACATTGCTACATAGTAGCCAGATTTTCTCCGATAGATATACCTTAGACCTTGGAGACATTCGACCGTGACGTTATTTTGTTGTTTTTTAAATTATTATTTTTCTTATCTTAATGAGTTGTCGATCAATTTTTTGTAATTTATCTAAAGATTTCTTATATTGTTGTATGTGAATTCCATGCTATGACATAATTATTAACTTTTGAAAGGGTCTTCTTTATTTTAGAGAAATTAAAAGAAGCCTTTGTTCATGACTTCCTGTTCCTTGATTCCATCACTTCTGCGCAGTGTGCAAGCGTTAAATGAATCATCTGATTAATCATCAACCATCTACATTGACACAAGTCTTTCACGTCAAAATTAGTGTCTTGGTGTCAAACTTATATCTAGTTAAAAAAAAAAAGGTTTTTCAAACGGTTTGTGGGAATTATAGGCAAGTTCTGCAGGACAAAGCATATTTCAAGTTTTCACATAGTTGTGATTGAAATATTTAACTATGTCTGTGAGTTTTCCAAGCGGCAACGAAGATGGGCTCGGTGGCCCTCAAACTTCCCAGCAGCAGCAGTCCCAAAAACGTCTGCAACAAACACAAGCCAAGGTGGATGAAGTCGTCGGAATTATGCGAGTCAACGTAGAAAAAGTCTTGGAACGCGACACCAAATTGTCGGAGCTTGACAATCGGGCAGACGCCTTGCATCAAGGGGCGTCCAGATTCGAGCAGCAGGCTGGCAAACTTAAGAAGAAGTACTGGTGGAAAAACATCAAAATGATGATTATCATGGGAGTTATTGGGGCAGTGGTTCTGATTCTTATAATTTATTGGATTGTATCAGCAATTGGCACTGATAGCTCAAGCATTGAACCATCTCCAACTCAAAAGCCACAATAATTTACTGGTATTGTAAATGTAACATCCTCTAATCATCCTTTAAAACTATACTACTTTGTACTTTGTATCTTAAACATCAAACCATTTACATGCCTTACTGCAAGTCAATTATTATAAAGTCTATTTTTATAATCAATGTTAAATGTAACTCTGGTGGAGGATATCAGATTGCTTTGTTCCAAACTAGGCCTATTTTCTCTATCACACTTGAATCACTCATTTCGAAACGGCAATTCCACAAATTTTACAGGAAAAAAAATTATGTTGGAGGCCATAGCTCCAGAAATATGGCTTAAGAAAGGAATGCTGATATACTAGTAGTTATTTAGAAAGTTGTTAGAACTAAATTTTTGCATGAATTATGCACCACCCTTCAGTAGTATTCAAAATTGAAATAAGTTAATTTTGTTAAAAAGTGGAAATATGTTCTTTTCAAAATGACCAATTCATTTATCCATAAATATGTATTTAGCAAACCACTATAGTAGGTATAAATATTCTTTGTGAAATAGTTTTGGAATATAGGCCTTAAACTTATTTGTTTAAAATTATTGAAACAATTTGAACTATTGAAGTATTATTGAAGAATTTGTAAGTGATGTTGATGACTAAATTTATTTAGTAATTAGGCTATAGATTTTGCACATAATAGTCGGATGGTTTCTAGTGCCATCAGGATATTAACAGGTTAGAATGTGGATTGTAAACTCAACCTTTTCACATTGTTGCTGGTCTTAGTTCGAGAATTGATTTAGAAAAGGTTGTTTTCGAGGTCACTAAAGACTGTTTGAAATCATGTGTTCAATGACTCAAATCACCAAATTCCACATGTGTGCCATGTTTTGTGATGTCAGTTTATAGTAGAATACGGAACGGTATTACTTTCCTTGCTACAATACTTCTTCCCAATGTATTAGTGGTTTTCATCAACAATATACTGTATTAACCGTTACTCAGCATAAGTGCGGTATTAAGACCCAAGACCTGTTGCACAAATTTTTAACTTTTTTTTACTTGTAAGGTATAGGATTTAGAAAGAACCTCATAGTTCTTGCAGGGTAGGCCAATTTCTGCAGTATATATGATTTATACTTCATTATGATTATAAATTACATACTAATCTGAATAATAAAAGATATATTCAAATTGTAGTATTAAGATTTTTTTTCTATTTGAAATCTTTTAAAATAGGTTTGAAATGTTTGATAAATTATTGTTAAGTAGCAGTAATTTCTCTACCACAAAGTTAACAATTATGTATCATAATTCAAAATACAATTTAACATTTTAATATAACTAGCCTACAATATGGAATAGCCTAAGCCTAGTGTGTTTTCTTGACAAATACAAGATAGTATTTTTTATTTTTCATACATTTCTTGGAGTAAGTTAATCCTCATTGAACTTCTTGGTAGAGTGAACATAAGCTATTTTTTTAAACAATTTTGACCAAATTATCAAAGTTTTAGGAATTATTATTATTAATCATTCACTAAAGTGTTCCTAAGGTAGCTGAAATAACTTGAAAAGAATTAGTTCAATGTAAATTATTTTTCTAAAAAAAATATTAATCAAATGCCTTAAAATAAAATTGTACCAGAGTAATATATAACTATTTTTGTAAATAATATTTTATATATAAAGTATTGTGGCTGATTCTAATAAATGTTTGAAAACTCGGGTGTATTCTTAATCATTGTAGGCCAAAAGATTATTGCTACACAACCCATTTCTAAAACTATGTAAATAAACATAAAATGTGATGTCATGTTGAATACTTATATTAAATTTGTTACAAAATTAAACCCTGAAATTTTTTCTTAAACAAGTGATCACAAAAATGTTTGTTGAGTATTTGTTGTGACAGTTATTTGATATTAAGATAATGAACAAAAGATAAGCTCACAATCTAATCAATAAAATGCCTTGTTAAATAACAAAGGGTTTCCTTTCTTGACAAGTATTAAATGTGTAATAGTTTTAACTTTGTATGGTTAGAGCCAAGTTTAAGAGCAAATTGAATAGGCCTATGCTAGTTTCCTAAAATGGGCTTTTCATAATTTCTCATTTCACTTAAAAGGTTTGTTTTAAACGTGTGAAATACACTGTACACACATTATTAAAGTAAGATACTTGAAAGAAAAACCTTTTAGAAATTGTAATTTTTTTTTGCACTGAACATTTATCAAATTTACCCACCCACATTTGTGTGTAGGGAGAATGGAAAACCATTTAGGAAAAAACCACCTTCGCCTTGGTGCACCCGACCGGGATCAAACCCCGGTCTCCCAGTCTTCGGCAATCTTAACATGAGAGAAGTGCGTGCAGCCACCAAAGCAGGTTATTATTTACTAGGTTTTAAGTTAATTTTATTTTTATCTCCGCGTCTTTCTAACTGTTCAGGCAATATACATATATATTTACGCTAATTGTGTAGGAATATAGAAGGAAGCATTTTAGAGATAATTTACCTGAATTTGCTGGAAAGGAGAATGAAAAACAATTTATCGAAAACCACCCCCCGTAGACCCTACCAAGATTCAAACCCCAATCTCTTCATCATCAGCAGGCGAGTCCATAAGAAAGACGTCTTAGACGATTCAGCCCTTGAAGAGGGTTTTAATATTAATACAATTGCAAGGATCATAAGTCACTTTTAAACTAAAAATATTTTTTCAACCAAGAATTAAAAGGCTTTTTTTTTCCAAATAAAACATGACATATGTAGATTTTTTTTTGGCAATAAGTAGTATGCATACAAACAACTATATATGTTACTATATTTACTCTGGAGGCTCAAAGGTCATCACTAAACCTGGATGTCTGGTAATTTTGGATCTTTTACGATGGTTGAATATTTGTTCACAACCTGGATACATTGACATACATTGATGCGGCTATATCCGTGATTTGAATATCATTTCAATATCCCAAACTTTGCCAGTCATGTACAAGCATTAGCTTTCTCTAAACTATTAACATATTAATTCATAAAAAATAAAAAATGAAAGTGCAAAGTAGTAAATTCGACCTGGGGAATGTAATGAATATCTTGAGATATGTGTGATTTAGTGATCAGTTTGTGTGTGCGACGGTAGTGATTCCAATTAATTATTTACAAGGGGGATCTATAGTGGACACGTTCATCAGACCAATTGTGTACAGGGTACACAGTGTCTTGTGTTACAGAGCCTAAGAGGGAGTTTTTCATAGATGGAGGAATTGTATAGCAAGCAGTAGTAAAACAGCATTTGGTGTGTGTAAATCGTGAACTAGTATATATTTTATATAAAGTTGTGTCTGTTCCCTTTCAATGTACCATACAGTGGGGGATAGTGTGTGACATGGTTCCTTGCAGGAATTGTGATGTTGAGGTTCTGGACACACTGCTGGGGTTATCCTAAAAAGGCACATGTTGAGGTTTTTCACCTGTATGTTGGGCCTATAATCTGACTAGCTTACTGTAATTGCCTCGACATTATCATTGGCATTTTCTCTTGACTGAATAAAAAACTACAATGGTGGGTAGTAGTGGGAAGGTTGGCAGTCGTGTGCCTCCCAATTACATTAAAGTTGGGGGAGGAAGTGGGCATATAATGTACTGAAGTTATTTTTGTCCTGTTTTTAGTTAGAGTTTAAGGGAATTTTTAATGCGTGTAGTGGTACATATCAAGTTGTAGGCCTTGTGTTAAAATTCAGCCAATGTAATTGATCCTTATTCAGTGCTCTATATTAGAAATTTACTTCATAAGTCTTGAGCTGTTATTGAAATTATTAGTGATTTTGCGGGTGTGAGCAAATGACCTGTTCACTCTTCAATCCAATACTTCCATGGTTATGCCCTTACTATCATAGGTAGATAAATTCCTCTAAAACCATCTACAAGGTGAGTCTTCACTGTTATACTCGCCACAAAAGATAGCTATGATAAGTGTGTAAACATGTAGCATATCACCTTCTGAGCTAGGAATTAAAACCAACATTATTGTTAAGACTAAAAAAGCCTTCCCCACATTAATTTTTTAATCGTTTAGTTAAACACATCCTGCATTGATGTTTGAATGGTTTAAGTTAGTGTTCCACAAATGGTGTGTTGCAGCGTACCGGTCGGTGTACTGTGTGGCCAGAGCTCAGAGTGCCATGCGTCGCTGTTCAATAAGAACACGATTGAAGTTGGTTCAAGCAGCAGCCCTGCATTGTCCACATTTATTACTTAGCTGTACTCATATTTTAAATACAGCTGACAAAATCAAAAACTTTTGTGTGAGGCTAGAGTTATGGTTTACCTAAATTACTAATGGTTTGAACAAAATGTTTCCAAATGTTAAAGAAGAGAGCACAGCAACAGAACGTCAACCTTTAATCCAGGAACATTTGAAGTTACTTCAGAGAAAAATTATTCTAGACTTTCCTAACTTTGATTTAATGTAGAACCGTTGGACTGGGTGCATAATCAATTTTTTATGCTGTGGCGCATACCCAAACCAAAACAATGTTCTGCCAAAATTTTAGACTTTTTAATTATACTTGAACCTAAAAGGTTTGTGGAACACTGGCCTAAGGCATCACACTCACAATAGATTAGACTGTCAATGACAGGGAGATTGAGATTTGAATCCCAATCAGGTGGTTTTTCCCTAAATGGTTTTCCAATCTTTCGCCATGCAAATTTGGGTACACTTCCTCTAAAATTCAACCTTCCTCAGCCCTGACACATTATAATTTGTACATATGTGTGGAACTCAGCAAAACAGATTTTTTTTAAATCTGCCAATTCTCATATCTACAACCAGGTAGGTATTTTGTGAAAGAACAACAAGAACAAATTGCTAACGAAGCCACCTTTTATTATTTTTTGCACAACAATTTTAAAGAATAATAATAATACTGTATGAATGAAGTAAAATGAATAACAAACAGTAATATAATATTTGATTACAGTAACGTGAGGAGAAAAGAATGTACTGTCGACTTTTAACAATAGCCTTATTAGTTTTCACATTAAATCATGTTTTATCAGATCCTCTAAAATATTGTAATCAAAAGAGTTCTGTTAACAGTATCCATCTTGTAATTATTATAGAGGGTGTTTACCCTTGGTTTAGAAAACACTTTCCTCGTAGTTTATTATTATTTGGTTTTTGATAGGATTTTTTTTTTTAGATTTGCCTACTGCAACCAAAATAAAATAATGGATGTAAATAAGGAAAGATGTAAAAAAAAAATATTACCTTCCTAAAGTTTACGAATTGGAATACTAATGATTTATTGTGTTTGTTTAATATTACCGATTATAAGAGTAAAAAAGTTTTTTCTTTCACTTATAAAAGTGGGTCATTGTGGGTTAAAAATATTGCCATTTCATGGATGGTTTACGTTTATTAAAATCCAGTGCTGTAACTACCACTGGGGCAGTGCTCCATGGCCCCCTGAGCAAAGATTTTTTTTAAAAATATTTTGAACGAAAGCAGACAAAAGCTTTAACCAAATGCATATAGTCTCAATAAATTTAACTCTCGCTGTTTTTCCCTGCCAATCCGTTAAAACTTTCGCTATACGAGGAGTCCCTGATAACGATAAAGGATCCAAAGAAGAGGAGAGGATAGAGTTAACTTGTAGGTGGATGCGGAGTAGGTAGGGACTCGAGCTGCAGCGGTGAGTGCGCATGAGTCAACATGGTGTGACGTCTGTGGTTGTCTGCTTGTCACATCGACAGTCAACTCAACTTAACTTGGTTTTTGAGTTCTGTGCTTGCTGCTCCAATGCAACTTTTGCGTTATCTGTTCAGCTCATTGACAGTTTGGAAAGTGTGAGATTGTGATTGTGTTATGTGTATGAATAAACATGAAACGTAAATACTTCAGAGGTGCCCACAAAAGGCAAAAAAAGAAGAGAAAATGCGAAGAGGCAGCTAAAAGCTCAGTGAACTTAAGTTCTTGGTCGCAAACTCAGCTCACAAGGAACGATGACGAGACAGGTAAGAAGGAGGATTTTGAAGTTTATTATAATTATTTTTGTCATAGGTAAGCGCTCAGCAAGTGATCATCCTCTTTCGAAGTACTGTACAAGTTGGTAAGAACTAAACATACAAAATTTTATTCTCTTTCACGGTGCCGAAATTTCAGTATGTGGGAAGGGGCAAATGGCAACTTTTATGTTTGTCTTTACATGGGCAAAAAAGAGCCAACAAGGTTAGGAATTGCTTATGCCCACCTAAAAAGTGGGGGTCCTGGTTAATTGCAAGAAAAATAAACTGTTCCCTGTTCATAAATTTTTAAATACATATGAGTGGAAGGCCCTACATGTTTTGCGTGTTTTATTAATGCTATGTATGGAGGAAACAAGTCACATTTCAAAGATGCATAAGAAACTGGTAGGGGCGGGGAAGCAAGGTAGACACACAAGGCTTGAATTGGAACACAGCAATAATTTTTTACAGAAAAATTGCAATTTTTATGACTTTATGTAGTGTTTTAATTTGCAATTATCAAAATAATATTACTCTAATTTTTTGTTTTCTTCTTCTCTCTTTTTTTTTTTGCTCTCCCCTCAGGGTTGAAGAAAATCCCAGACCAAGATGAAGAGAGAGCAGACGTAGATGACTCGGAAAGCAATTTAGAAGAAAGAAAGATTCATACAAACAATGACTTTCATGACATGGAATACATTCAAACATGCAGTACATTGTTACAAGATGACCTTGACAAAAGTTCAACTCTGACTCAGCTCAACTCATCAGCCGAAGAGGATGTATCATTCAGCAAAATACACAAGACATAGAGGAAGCTGTAGAAGAGTATGATATCTTCCCTAAAATGGTTCAAGACCAAGACCCAGAGATGAAAAGTAGGCTTATAGCGGCAGGCCCAAAACAACCTGATGGCCCTTTTCCGAGAGATGACAAACAACAAGGGTGATCTTTTTCAAACAGCTATTACAGTTTTACACCTAAGGCCAGATTAAAAGTGAATAGAAATTGGTTATGCTACTCAAAGAAGCTTGATTGTGTTTATTGTCTACCATGTTGGTTGTTCTCAGGACTGCAAGCATATTTCAGAATGTATGAAGGCTCATGAAGGTTCCAAAATCCATGGCCGTGCTTGTGTTATCTATAAACAGTGGTGCAAGCATGCGACTATAGATGATACAATTGATATGAGGTTGGAGGATGAAAAAAACTTCTGGCGCATGGTTGTTGAGAGAATCCTGAATGGGACCCTAACCCTTGCAACATGCAATCTCGCTTTTCGTGGGACTAGTTAGAGGCTTGAACATAGCAATAAGGGGAATTTCCTTTCCATCATTGAGCTCCTGTCAAAGTATGACCCAGTGTTGCACGAATTGCTTCAGCATCCACATGGTGCTATTAAATACCTAAGTCCAAAAAGAGGTTATTAACTTATTATCATTGCAAGTTAAAAATGAAATCACTCACAAACTTCAAAAAGCCCTATTTTTTCACTAATTTTGGACACAACCCAAGATGTGTCTAAAGCAGACCAGTTGAATGAAGTTTATAGGTTTGTGAAAATAGTGAATGACGAAACAGGAAATCCTGCCGAATTGAAAATTTGTGAAGTTTTCATCTCCTTTAGGGAAATTAAAGATCAATCAGCATAAAGTCTTGAACAAGAAATCATTAAATCGCTGCAAGAGAAAGGTTTGGATATAACAAAATATCATTGCCAAGATTATGATGGCGCAGCAGTAATGAGTGGGGCATACAATGGTGTGCAACAACGTATAAAAGAAAAAGCACTATACGCTTACTCTGTACATCGTGCAGCACATAACCTAAATTTTTGTGCTGAAAGATGCTGTTGATGGAAACAGAGACATTTGGCAGTTTTTCGAAACAGTTCAAAATGTATATTGCTTTTTTGATCATAGCATTGTTTGCTGGGAGAAGTTAAAAACAATGTACCAGAGTGGGTCTTCCAAAACTAGAACATTAAAAAACCCTAAACCCAACTCGCTGGGCTAGCAGATACGATGCAGTGCATGCCCTTAATAATAGGTTCTGTGATGTGATGAAATGTCTCCCCAGCCGCATGATTCTGACTAGCAAAAAAAAGCAAGGAAAGAAATGAAGCCATATAACTAAATAAAAAACTGGACACATTTGATGTTGTCATATTCTTAGCTATACAATGCGAAGTTTTAGAGTCCCTTAACATTTTATCAAAGTCTCTGCAATCCGAGATTGCAGATCTATTATTTGCATATAACTTACTAAGGGATGCCCTTCGTAAGGTCACCGAAATGCGTGGAAGATTTGGAGTACTGGTGTCTGAGGCTTCAGAGAAGTGTGAACGTTGGGGAATAACTAAAGAGTTTCACCAGAGCAGGCTTTGTAAGGTTAAAAGAACCGGAATCGTGTTTTAGAGTAACCGTGTTCTACCAAATGATAGACACTTTAAACACTCAGCTATATCACCGTTTTCAGGGAGTGAAAGCTGTTCTTGACACTTACCAAGTAATTCAGCCTGAATTTCTTGTCAACGCCAGTGAAAAGGAGGTCCACAACAAAGCAAGTGAATTTGTTGGAAAGTTTCCGGAGAATGTGTCTCCAACATTTCCATCTCAGATTATCTTCAGTTATTGAGAAAATTAAGAACGTTAAAAGAATTTGCAGATTTGTTAATAATTGATCATAGCTCACGTTCATCAAGTTATCCTGATGTAAGTACAGCATGCATTATGTACTCAACTGTTCCTGTGACTGTAGCTAAGGCCAAACGGTCATTGTCAAAACTGAAGTTGATAAAAAATTACTTACGAAGCAATATGGGACAGGAAAGACTTAGCAGTTTAGCTTTGATCAATTGAGAATGATCATACACAAAAAACTAACTTTGATAAAGTAATCCGTGACTTTGCTTGTAGAGAGGTTAGGAAACACAGATTTATGTAATCCAGGCAATATAATTCAATTGAAACTGTGTACGATCAATGACATTCTGTAACTAGAATGTATGTATGAGGTTTTAACTTTAAAGCACAATTTACTAGTTTATTTATATTGTGCTGTTTTTTATTTTTTATTACTATTCACTTTGATCATAAGCCTTTAAGCCTGTCAACCCACCTTATGACATACAATATTAATTCTGTTTTTAATTTTGATATAGCTGTCTTTTATCCTGCTAATCAAAAGTGTATTGTAGTACTATTGCATTTTGTATGTGATTGCATTGGCCCAGTGTAACTGTAAAAAATAATTTTCAAGTTAACTTTATAAATATTTCACCTTAGTCATATTGTCTGATTTTATATTAAATTCAGTATTAACTTCACTGGATCAAAAACATCCACACCGACAAGACTTATAAAAAGAAAGTGGGAATTTGGGATTTATAAGTGGGAGGGAAAAAAATAAAAAGGGGGCCCCCAAACCTCTAGTTATTGCCCTACTAAAATCATTAAAAAAAAGTTTTATTCCACCCCCTGTCCCCTCCCAACCATATAAGATGATTTACATACTGGTCATTGATTACACACAGTTTTTGTACTTTGATTAATTTTTAAAGTCACTAATATACAGGATAATTCAAAAGGTAAGATCAAAAAAGAAGTATACATTCAGAAATTCCTACACGTTGAAAGAAAAGTGGGCTGGTGCTCCCAATGATACCTGCCCATACATTCACAGCAAACCTCTCTTGGTGGTTGCGAAGGAAGTATAAGAAGGTTCTGTCTAACACAAACATGGCTGTTACTTCAATTAAATCTGGTGAATGATGCCTCATCCTTGAACAGTACAGTACTTTGCTCAACAAATCATGCTCGTTCAGACAACACTGCAAAATCTACTGATGGCGCCTGCGAATAGGTTTGAAAGTTAGGCTCTTGTCATGTGGTTCAAGATTAAGCTAGTAAGAGAATGGTAAAGTATGCTTATTTCAGTGAAATAATATCAGACTTCCCCCACCTTCAATGTCCTCGGCTGACTCAGGATGACTTCAGAGGATATGGATTCTTATTCAAAAGTTATTCTAGACGAGTCCCTCTAAACACTCAAGTTTTGACATAATCTTTTGAATCATCCTCTAAATTACATGAACGAAGGCTACCTCCCTAAAAAAAATCATGCAACGTGTCTCTCGAAAATATTATTTTTAGACATTTAGCCCATATGAATTGGCTCAATACAGGACTTTCTTAACTTGGAACCACCCACATCTAATACATGAGAGCTTCCCACGCCCAATTAGCTGGAAAATTGGACACAAGATGACAATTCAACCAAACCTGCTTCAGTGGCCATGTGCTTTAATGCACTAGTCTCGTTTTAGACTATACTGCCGAAGACAGGGAGATCAGGGTTTGATCCTGGTCGGGTGCAGTGAGGGTGGTTTTCCTAAATGGTTTTACTCTCTTCCTCCATGCAAATGCAGGTGCATTTCCTCTAAATTATAACTTTTTAATCTCCCTAACCCATTAGTGTAATTAGTATTTAGGCATATAACCTGAACAAGTGCTAACAAAATTCAATCAAAAAACTATATCAGGTCATAGTTTTCTGCATAAGTCACTTGACAAAATCAAAACCAGGATCAGTTTATTAGTTTCGTCATCTTAAAATAATTATTTTTCTATTTTGTTGTATTTTTTATAGTTTGGTTAAACAGTTTCACTTGTTTCAATCACACTGTATTCTATAATATAAGATAATCAAGGGTGACACTACTCTCTTACTACCAAATTTCCTGTGTTTTACAGGTTTGAGTTGTATTACCCACCTAAGTTAGGTGTTAGTCATGGGTTGAGACGGACTCTTAAGAGTCCTTAACCATAATTCAAATAAGAAATTTATTTCAAATACTCTCGATCATGATAAAAATCACATCAATATTAATTTATTAATGTTAAAATGGTAAAATATTGTAAATATAAATTAATTCAGAGGTACACACTGTTTGTGTAGTGGCTTTAAAAAAGCTAAGTTTTTTTTACAGAAAGGATTGGAAGGGGAAAGTGAAGGGGGACAATTTACTAGTAAAGTCCCTTCCGATAACAAAACCATGAGAAATCAGCAGGCTTAAGATGAGATCGAACAGAGCATGGTCAATAACAACAAATAAATGTAATAATTTTCATGAAATATCAATAAAAGATATAAAAAGTCTTCTCAGTGGGGATATAACCCAAAATAATTTGACAATTCTTGCTTACTCATTTGTGACCTAATTAAAGAAATTATACTTTTAAATTTGGCCGAGGTAACATAAAAAGCAAAACAAGTACATTCCTGTCTCCGTAACACAACATTACCATACAACACATGATAAGTCTGAGAGTATAATATGCTTAACTATGTATGACATGGCCAAAAAACAATGGTACAATGAACACATATGATCAGAGGAAAGATATACATTCAGCAATAACCATGAACAAGTAATAACAATAAACTATATAACATTATTCACTACTCTACTTTAATGAGATAAAAAAACATTACCGTCTTTACTATTTCCCGCGGTTATGATTATCGCTAGTTTTGTTTTCTAACTGGCTTGCTTCAAACAATTTCCATGGTAGGACACACACAGAACTATATATTATCTAAGTTTTAGTGGGTATTTTTTAAACCCCTTGAATGGCATAAACCACTACGAATGACTACAAACAATCTCCAAACTATGTGCAAAACATACACATATTCTAAAGTTTAAATTCCAAAGTATTTAGGCCATATGATTTCATGTTTTTTGTTTAGTTATTTTCTATCAGTAATTAATATTCTCAATATCGTTTACACATATTTTTTCACACATACATACTTACATGACATAATATATCAACGATTAATGCATAAATCTTGCACTCAGAAATTACGATAATCGGCTTATGCTTTTCATGATTGACCTGATATACAGGTCAAGACTTATAAATATAATCCAGATTTGGATAAATAGCTACTAGGCTGACAATATAAATGGAGAGTAGAAATACCAAAAATATAAGTGCTAGAAAAAAACAGATTGATTTAATTTAGTAATATGGTTATGGTTTTCACTTTTCCCTATTTTGAAGGCCGCTGGATACACTGGGTACTATAGGGTTACAATGGAAATTTTGAAAAAATATTAATATGTGGTCTTGGGGTAAATTGCTTGCCTCGGGACCCAATGGGTTCAAAGCCAGCTAGAGTCAACAAAGTCTTCTTGAGCAATAAAAATCCATAGCACAACTTCCTTCGAAGGGAAAGTAAATCCGTCGGCCCCATGTTGATTGTGGGCATGTAAAAGAGTCCTGGAAGGTATGTGAAAATACCTTTCTGGCAAAATTGATAGTTCTTTTCACTCTCACCCATAGAACATTCTTGTATGCTGATATAATTAGTCGGTTCAGAAAATGCATGTTAAATAGCTCAAATAAATAAATTTCAATCAGAGCAGAAATGGTGAGAAAATTATACTTCTTTTTTTCCCACAACCTCATTATTTCCACAGCTGAGAGAAGAGGGGAGATAAGAAAAATGTGTCACTATTAAAAAAAAGTCATTACTCAAGAGTTGTACTGTGCCATGCCCAGAAATTTACTTGGAATGTAGAACATAATTATAATGTATCAAAAATATAATTTTTGTACTTTTTTTTTTACATTGATATTTTAATACTTCCTATTCACCTGAAGATTAAACGTGGAAGAAGATATCTCGACTAGATTTTCAGTCAAACACTTTGTTTAGTGAGAGAGAAAAGCAACTTTCTCAAATGTATGAGGGGTAATATGTTGTCTTACTTTTGATTAAAACTTTGTGCTCTTGAGCCGTGGTGATTAAAATTATTTCCAATGTTTTGATAGTCAATGCAACGGCCATTTTCCAAGATAAATAATTGTAGATTTTCCCAAATGATTTTTGAGGTCTGGCTGGACAGATTGGCATATTATACCAGTCAACCAGTATTCGCCATTTGTGTAAATAATTGAGAGGCCCAGCCAAAGTCAGTCAATACTACCAACCGCAAGACAGATTATTTTTGTTTGGTCCTGATAACTGTATCAATTGAAGAAAATGTATATATATAGACTTCAAATAACATAATCTACAATCTATCTACACAGCTAAAGCCCTAACATTATTTACTTATAGCACTGGCCGCGAAAGACAATAAAACAAGTTGTCATAATTTGTTCACAATTCAAGTTGTTTTGGAATTTAATAATGTTATCTACCCTGACACCTTAACTCAGTGGGTAGCAGAGAAGAATTTTGATATGTATCCAACTAACAGCAGGGTCAACAATTATCAGTGTAAAATGAGGACTGTCCCAAGTTGGTTGTTGTCTTTACCTTTAGTGAATTCAAGAAAATTCACCAAGTCTATTTGCTGGTAAAAAATAATAATTTGAGAGTGACATTTTAATTGTTTATAAGAGATGAGAATGTAAAATTTTCTTAATATACATATGTTTGGTCCTTAGCACCTTTGGTATGACTACTCTCTAATGTCAGCGTTGGCTCAAAACTCAAAAAAATGAACTCTAAACATAGCCTTTTACATTAATTATATTAGTTTGAAAAAAAAGCATAGTATGATTATTTTTTAAATATTGATGCTATGAAATAGGGGTGTGCGAAGTACATTTTTTTTCAATTCAATGTGAACTTGATTCGAGTATTTAAAATATTCTCAAAGTCGAAACAAAGTTCGAATATTTTCTGATAGTTGTTTTATCCTTGAAAAAAATTATAGTTGGAAAAATGTTTTATTGAACAATTATTTGTAATATTTTGATGAATCATTTTACTATCACAACCTTCAAGTCCATCACTTCAAATTATTTTTTTCATATAGATATTAGTTAGTAACGTACATAAAAGCTCAAAATGGTAATAAGTGACCATAAACTGAATATTTTAGGTATCATTGTTTTTATTGGCGAAGCTTTGTAATTGTCAAAGCCAAGTCGAAGTTTTGAAGCTTCAAACACCCCTACTATAAAGTAGATAACTTAAAATGGGCTGATAAAAATACATTTGTCAAAGGCTATACCAAACTCTTCATTCATTATATTGCTGATATAATGGTTTCTAGTTGAATATTAATGTCAGAGGAAAGAAGAGCAAATTGTGTATTTGTACATCAGACTTTTATAAGCCTGCATTACATATTTATGTTGAGTTATTTTCATGAAAGAAACACAAACAATACATAAATAAATTGATTCATTGATAAAAAGAATTTCATATGATGCTTTGTAACAAAGTGATGATATACAAGGTATGTTGTTGCTTGTGATAAAAAAAAAACTTGTCAATTAATGATTGAATATCAATTCATTTTGTGGAAACTTATGTTGTCCATTTTATCTTGAGTATAATGGGACCAATATTAATATTGGCCATAAACAAACAAAATTGTCGAATTAAATGTTACTTGTAATGTATTTTATACAGATTTTCATTTGAAAAAAGATCTATAATAGGTATTTATAAAATACACATGTTTACATATTTTAATAAAATACAGACTCCTTGACACTTGGTTGTAATGCTCAAAAACCATTTATGAATCTACTAATATAATAGCAACAGACTCGTCAGTCTGACATCTTAGCTCAATCAGTAACATGTCTATTTATTGAGCTAAGGGTCCCAGGTTAGATTCCTTGCATGACCGAAAAATATATCATGGGTGAAGTGTCTGTTCTAGATTTAAGTTAATTTATTATTCGTGTCTTGATATAATCTGTCGGTTCATAAGTTTATGTAAAATACTTCAAATAAATGAAATGAAAACAAGCTCACTAACCTAGTTTTTAGCCTTTGTCACTCTGTGGGTTTGGATTCTATTGGAATAGTATATACAATCTAATTATAAATTTGTATTAATAATTAGAAACAAATTAAAAACAAGTAAAGTAAACAAAAATATGTGTTCTGTGCATTAATAGTCACCAATATTTTAAATAAATTGACATTTTACCTGCACACTAGTGATGGTTTTATGTACCTAAGGATTTTAAAACCTGGCAAGCCTTTTTTTTTCAAAGGAAAAATCTACTTTTTGGAAACACCTTATAAAACTAGTTTTGGGAACTAAATTTTCACCCGTAGAGTCATTTCTGTTGCAAATCTAATATAATCTTTAAATCATAGTTTACATGTAACTACTCTAATATATCCCATATAATACATCATTATCGCATAACATTTCCTACTTTAACTATTCTCTATGCTACCATTTCACACCAGTCTCATTATGGCAAAAAACTTTTTTTTTGCTTATTTGAAAATTTAAATTTTAAAAATTCATTAACAATGACATAAAATGTAAGTGTGGATGAATTAGCGTTAACATTTTAGATTATATTTAAAAACAGTATTGAATTATGTTATTTGTTTACAATAATTCTTAATAAGTTTAACCACTTGCTTTTGTTATTTATATCACTACAATTAGAATGGCAACACCATTTTGAATGAGAGAGAGAATTTTAAACACAAACACATTTAGATGGTTAGTAAATACAATTAATAAAATTCAAGCTAACTGTATATTTAAGACTTAGCAATTTTAATTTATATGCAACAATAAATGATAAACATTTCTTAGGAACAAAATTATTCATTAATCGAAGGATTACAATATAACATTGAGAAAATATTAATTAGAAAGTTCCACTCGTTTTATTGTATATGGAATGAAAATGTGAAAATTACTTTAGTTCTGTTCAAACTAAAATCCCCCACTTTTTTCTCCCGTTTATCACCATTTTTTGGCATCCATCAGTTATCAAAAAACCATTTCAGACATGTTTATAATGTAAAGGTTTTCAAAATATAATTTCATTTATATAAAAAATATAAAATAAATGAATATTTTAATTTTATAAAGTGTTGAGTCAACCGAACATTTAAATCTTATCCAGTTCTGGCACAAATAGAGCCCGAGAGAAAATAACAATCAAGCGGCAACAGGAATGATATTTATACTAGTCAGTGGAATAGGGGAAGCGTTATCAGGTAAATAAGCTGTCTCATAGTATAAATTACCTTCAATTCTATTTTGTACATTGGTATAAGAGTGCGATAGTGCTTAAGAGTGGGTCAAGTTAAGATGTAATCCACTTCAAATTCATCAAGTAACGTGATTTGACCAACTTTAGTGACACTTTTAGTTTGTCTTTCAAACTTAACTTTTATTACCAAGGGGTATGTACACAAGATTAAGGTTAAAAACTATTTTTTCACACAATGCTTTTTAAACCTCTATCGTGCAGATATTAATCGTGCAACCAGTCCTGCTTGTTGCAGTTTGAGTTTGTGACAGATTACACTAATTGCACAACTATTCCTATGACATGCACACTTGAACAGTCCAATTTTAATAGGAGGGATAGAATACAAGCATATTTTTTGCATTCAACATTGATAATATTGTACTCTTTATCAGCATTATTTTATAGCTATTGATGATAAACATTATACCGTATGAACAATGCAGCGCTCGACGACAAAACAACGAGCAGTTAAAAAACAAAAACTGCTTGATAGTTTTATTTTAAATCCTAATATATAAACTCCGTTCACCCTGAAAGTTAGCAGTCTTATCTTCATGCATTACATTATGGCCCTTACCTACAAGCCACGCAATAGTGGAATCACGTAAGCTAAGTTTGTTACCTTTCAAGCTAAACAAAGAATGTATATATGTGTGTGTATATATATATGTTTAAATTTAAAAACTTGTTAAAGTATTTTAATATTTTTCTGGATATTCCATGTAATTCAAGTTTTTGATAGCTTTGGTGGTTCGGGCACGTAATGAGGAGGGAGGAAGACAACTAATAGAAAGATCTAGAGCCATATGGATGGATATTGTCAAGATAGATGAAGGATCCTAGATGATGTATTGAAGAATAGGATATACATATACAGGACAGAGTGGAGGAGGCACACCAACAGTACCCAGGAAACTGGATGATGATGATGATGACAAAAGTTTAAGATGGGGCCAGTCCTGTTACTCGAACAATCAAGACCTACTTGAATATAGTAGCCGTCAGATAAAGCTCTTCCTATGAAACTTGGACTGCACTTTTAAGACAGTAGCAGAGTAAATTAAGGTCCATAGGTGTACGGGTCATTTGTGCTTGCCTTTGAGTGAATGTGTTAGATAACACACAAATATCTAATAAAAAAAATGAAGAAATGTTTAAAACTAGAAATTACTATAGTAAAATAAGAATATATAAAATGATTTCAGTAATTATCCACACAAATGCGCCTATTTCTTTATGCATGTCCAAATGTATGAGAGAGGAATATTTGTGTGACCACTTTAACAAGATAAAATATCTTATAGTCTTTTCAAGTCCATTACTCAACTTTTACTTTGTTTAACTACAGATAGTTTTCATATGAAAAGGGGTATAGGATTGTCCCAAACGAGTCCCGACTTATGATTCTAGCTGGGAAAAGCTTATATATTAATATCCAACTCATCTTCAACTGTTTACAGTCTGAGGCAGAGTCAGTTTAATACAACACCTCTATTTTCCTCTATCCTTCCATTATTCTTCTTCCTCTCCCTTGCACTATTTCTGTTATCTGCTCCTTCCATCTCCTTGGCCTCCCCTGCAGTCTTTTTCCTATATACTTCATTTACATTTTTCTCTTTAAAATCTTCACCTCCATCCTCATTACATGAGCATACCATCTCAGTCTTGCTTCCTCTACTATTTCAATGAATCAAGGAGTGTTGCATCAAATCAACATAATCTACACTAAGTCTGAGCAATCAAATATTTATATGTATAATTTTAAAACTTTACTGTATAAATAAAAAACAAATATGTATTTAAAGGAAAAAAAATCCTCTCACAAATTTTACTAGTTTTTATTTTAAGATAAAATTAGGAAGCGATACCCAGTACATTTACCTAAGTGATGCTGGAGTAGAATTTTTTTATAGATAACACTTAAGAAACACACAAATACATCTTGAAGGACAAGCTTTTACTGTCACAAACAGCTTCATCAGGTCAAGTATACTGATCCTGTTGGTAGGACTGCAAGGTTGACTACAGTCAAGATGTGTTTTTTTTATTGTTCTATCCAAACACTTTCTATTCCAGTATCACTAAGGTAATTGTTCTGGCTATTCCTCCTAGTTTTAATAATGATATAGTGTAGTGCTCTATTCTAAATAATTTTAGGATAAAAGTGAGAGTAACTGAAAAAGTGTATTCATTAAAACAGGCTTAGGTGCAGATTTAGCAAGGATTTATATGTAATTTTCACTGCCCCTTCTTAGTGCATATATTCACTTGGTTCACTTGGCCTCTTGTCAGAAAGAGAAGTTAAAACATTGATGATATTTAGGATGTTTAAAGTAAATTTTCGCGATAAGATGTACTTAATACCATATTGCAACGAGCTACTGTCATTTTAACTGCCTTCTATACCTTCTTTGTTTATGCCTTTTACCCTTTTTTACTCAACAACTTGTTTGTTCACCATGACATTCCATTGATCATCTGAAAAATATCCTGGTACAGCATGATCTGATAATTTAAACCTGCATTATTATGGAAAACACGGTTATCTGGACCTCCTCTACCTCTCCTAGTTTTATTCTTTCCAACTCCCCTCATGGTCATTATGGTGTTTTATCTTTATCTGACCTTGCCAACCTACTATTGACTTTTTTATTGATATAAGGCAAGGTTTTTTTTTGTGTGAATGGCTTGCATTTTTGAGTTATTTTTATCAACCCTTGATAATCCAAATGTCCTTGACAATTCTAGGTTGAGACTAGCAAGACCAGAGTGCTTTAGTTGGATTCTTCGTTGCCTTTTCCCAGCCTCTATCAACCCCCAAACCACACAGTTTAAAAACCATATCTGGACAAGCTGTGAGAAGAGTAAACAATCATTTATCATCAAAGACACCAATGCATGGCAAAGAAATCAAAATCACCAAGCTCATATAATTGTAAAGTTCAATACAAGGTATTTAAAGCCAAGCTCAAAGCTTTAAATAAAGAGACGTTTGAAAGATGTGAGTTCTCACAGAACCCTATTATTGATGTCTGCACCATTAAAATAAAAAAGTTCTTAGAAATAAAATCTTATAATCGACCAGCCTTAAGGCACAATATATATTTTCATGGGAATTTACTGTTTGATAATAGGATTTTTTTTAAATGGATCTAAACACTTGCAAATGTCTTTAGTTTGATCGAAAGGGAATTGGGTTTAAAGACATCTACATATTTATGCTTTACAACAGAAGCTTCAAGTGTGGTTCTAAAGTGTTATAGTGAACTTGAGGGACATCATCAGGAACAGTAATTAAAAGAATGAACACTTGGAAGCCTTACTAACATTTACTAAATAGAGAGAAGTACAATTGATACATACAAAAATGTAATAATAGTCTTATCAGACTTTGGGGACAGGGTGTAATATCCTGAGTGTTTCGGAAAACAAGCTCGTCATTCCCCCGTTCATTGATAGAAATTAATAATTTTATAAGAAAATGGTGTGGAAACACTATAAAATAATGTAATGTAAGTAATAGTGCAGGAAACCAACTTGAAATAAAAGTTAGGTTGTGTTTGAAAGAAACAAATAAACTTATTTCTTAATTTGTTTATAACCTTTTTAACACTTGCAACTTCATATCACTTTCACAGTTTCACATTTAAAATTTTCAGAATTTTTTTCATGATAAAAAAAAAGTGCATCAAATGACTGTATTTAATGCTCAAATTCTCGACTACTATGGTATTCGAGAAATGTGAGATTCATATCAATCTCAAGAGAGTATCAACAATACAATTATGTAAACCTTTACTCAATCTAATAATTTTAATTTAGTTTTTAAAGGAAAATCTCCTTTAGTGTTTTAAGGTATTTTGTTATATTAGGGAAGGTGGATAGAAACATTCTCCCCTAACCCCTTTTGGTTTTTTGGTTTCCTCTTTTAGGAAGATGAGTTGCTCTTTACATTCTCTCCTGACGAGATTCCAATAGGTCTTGGGATTGGGCAATAATAATCAATTATCTTCAAGAAGCCGCAATAACCTCTTTGTCCAGTGGCAGCAATGTAAAATGTGAGCCGTGTTCTTTACATTGAAAAAACCATATTGAGTTTGTCCCCTTTTATATGCATCTATCCACCCTCCTTGTACCTTCTTCCAAATAGAGCATTAATACATATTTAAAGCAATTGATAAAATAAATGATATAGACTTGCATAGTTATGAGAATAACAAAATCACAAAAAAGAACAAAATTGAATCAATATAATTAATTTACTAGAAAAAGGGTTCTCTTTGTTGTATGACCTAATAAATATGACAAACAAAATATATTTTGTTAGTGGCACCAAGCCTTGAATCACTTTTTTTAAAAAATTAGATTTAAAGAATTTCACTTCAACTCTAATTGAACAGTTGTTAAAATTCAACTTTGAAATTCAGATTCAGGAAATATGGATTGCAACCCACCCCTAAAACCAAATTAAAAGGAAAATTAAAGACCCAAGGTCTATTTATCAGAAAAATGTAGGCCTTAAGATTCATAATCAAAAAACAATAAAACAAGCTTCAGTAATTTTCAGGGCACATAAGGCTTCTTCTTCAGTAGAAAAGTGTTTTTTACTCTTTTCTACTGAAGAAAGAACCTGATGTACCTCTAAAATTACTTTAGTTTTCAATGTTGGCTTCCTGCCCTATTACTTAGATTACAATATTTTTACTCAGTTTTAATACATATATAGGTAATAGGCAACTATTCAGAACTAATAATTTTGATATTTCTTCAAGAAGAATGCATTATAACTTATATGAGTGTTCATAAAATGTACTTCATTTAATATTTGTTAGCCACAAAAAACCGGCGGAAACACATTTGACATGTAAAAGAGGGGAAAATGAAAAATATTGCTACCAGTAATTTGTTTTTAAGTTGTCTATATTTGAATAATGCGAGTATTGTGACTCGACGCATGAATTCTACCCATAAATCAAGAAAAAGCTACAAAATAGTAGTTGATTTAGTTCCTCTTGTGTAGTAACAATATTTTTAAACTTGTGTTAATAAATGTAGTGTGCCATAAAACATGTAAAAACCATGATATATTTAAAATATGTGTCCAAACTAATATCTAAATCATGGCAATAAAATTCCTGCGCAGACGCTATTTTCAAATACAGTAGGGTCCCGCTCAAACAGCGAGTTGGGTTTAAGGGTTCTGCTATAAAGCAGAACATGACCTTTTTTAATTTTCAAATGCATATAAAATCTTTAAAACATGTTTTCACTATCATATATAAAGTGTGAATTAGAGTTGGGCCTTAAAATGATACAAAAGTAGTTGAATAAAAACAACTGAATGATCATTAAATAAAAAATAGTTAAAATTATTCGATAGTGCCCATCAATACTATAAACAGACTGAATTAGTGACGTAAAGTGGCAGCCAGAGATATTCACTGTACGCAACATGCTTGAAAATGCTGCAAGAGCAAGACAAGTGCTGAACACAATGAATATTTATGTAATAGAAAATCGCACTATTAAAGGAACACTGTAAAGCGGGGCCCTACTGAATACCATTTCAGTATCAATTGAGGCTTTCTGAATGAACTATAATTTATTTAGAAGCCATTATCATATACACAAACAAATAAAGTAAAACAGTTTTTCTAAATGAGCAAATTACAAGGTTAATCAAAATGAATGTCAAACATAATTTTAATAATCATATATTTGTTCAATAAATAATCATGTTTTTGAAAGAAAGATTTAAAAGAGAATCGTGCACTTTGAAATACAATACTGAACATGATTATACATGACAAAAAACAAATAAAATTACACATATAGACAGAAATAATACATTTACAAAACAGTAATAATGGTCCCAAAACATCCTAGGGATGTTATATAGGTGGTAAAGAAAATTAATATTTAAAAAATACTGAATATATTAATAAACATCATCATACTGATGTTTGTAGACCAAAAAAATGCCTTTAATGGAAAGACAAGGGATGACACAAAATAATGTTTTGAAGTGCTCTCGAATACGTTTAAAGTGCCTTTGTTTCTTATTTGAATTATAAAACAAAAAATAATTGTTTACATAATTGATAGTATCCCACTGTTAAGTTAATGCATAATTTTAATTAAAAACTATTAGCATTAGCTAACGTATGACACTGGTAACCATCATGGACTTTTATAGTTCCATTGACATTTAACAATGCCTCCCAGGGATGGGAAGAAAAGTGTCATTAAGATAAAATATAATTTATTAAGTAATTCAAAGTGAAAGGGGGATGGGGGAAATAATATTGGCTTCTTCTTAATGGAGGGCTCGAAAAAGAAGTACATAAAATTGAATCACAGACAAAAAGTTAAAAATAATACGTATTTATTATATATAAAAAGATTTACCAAAAATAAACACTAATTATTATACCATTTATAGCAATTATTGATGATATTTGTGAAAATATCTGATGAGAGAAAGAAAGATATGTCTTGTTCCGCTTCTGCTCGAAGTCCTCGATTCAGGGACTTGCAGAGACAAGACGGTCAAGTAATGACAATGACAAAGACCATGATGTGTGGCGCTTCCTAGTAACATAAGATTAAAATAATGTTCAAATGAAATAATTTAGAAGGCTGAACTAAACAGACAGGCATGTTTTGATTAGCTTAAATTAGTTGAAAAACTACACCTAAGCACGGGAATCAAACCCAGCCCCTCCCCCCCCC
>CABFOW010002637.1:0-27408 GCA_902141385.1 Timema californicum | reverse complement strand
CCCCCCCCCCCCTATCCAGGATTCATCCCATGCTCAGTCACTTATAGTTAAAGTCTAAGTTGGACATGTAGTATCAGCTATTCAAGATTAACCATAGCCACCTGCAACTTACACTTCTATGCACTCAGTGACACAAATGCCAACCACACCTACATAGCAGCCAACATTTAAATGAAAGAATTAGTAAATATATTAAAAATTTGATAAAAGGAAACAAACACAATATGGTTTTTACAGTGAAAAGAAGAACGCGTGTTCCTATTTAATTGTCCTATCATTCTTTACTGATTTCCTTTTTTTCCACTTGTGTGTTTTTGGGTTTCCTATTTTACAAATTTGTGTTGCATGTTTCACACACATTCCCTTCTGATGAGTTCCAATAGAATGAAATTAAGTCGGGGATTGGGCGGTAACGATTGATTTTCTAAGAGGCAGCCCTTACCTCTTTGTCCAGGGGCAGCAATGTAAACTGTGAAATATTATGTCCTTTTTATTGTAAGAGCCATATTATGGTTGTTCCCTCTTATATGTTTTTTATACACCTTTCATGTACCATCTTCCAAATAGGTATAACATTTATTTATATTTATCTGTGGTATTTAATGTGCCCTTTCTGAAATGATTGATATATTAACAAATAAGAATTTCGCTGAGCGAGACCCTACGAATTTTTCCAGGAATGGTACTTTCACATAACTTCCGGGTTCTATTACATGCCACAATCGACATCGAACCAACGGGTTTTACTTCCTCTTCGGAAGTTGTAAAAAGGATTTTCATCACTCAAGAAAACTTCTTTGACCCTGGCTGGGTTTAAACCCACAAACATCGAGTCCTGAGGTGAGCAAGCACTTTACCCCAAGACCACCGAGCTTGACAAATATGTATAACAAAATACCACAAAAAGTGAAAAGAGATTTCCCTTAAAGATATAAATATATTCAAAATAAAGTTAAAATTAGTAAATCTGCAAAATTGTGCAAACTAACACTAAATAGGCCATATTTCTGTTTACTCATACGAGTCAGGATGCAAAAAGATTCAAAGACAACTGATTATGCAAATAGGATATAATCACCAAAAACTGTAAATACCAAAATACCAATAGTTTAAAAGAATTTTAGATTGGTTCTAAAGTTTGGTTTCAACCTCTGTATTTCATTGTTTTTCGCACCAAGAAAAAACCCTAGAGTACTTAGGTATAATATAAAACTAGATAGTCTGAAAATATAAACCGTTGTGCAAGATCCTAATAATGTATTAGACTTGACAATAACTACAAATCTGGAAGTACTTAGTTAACTCTATTTATCAGGGCTCGGATCGCCAGTAAGATTATAATAAAACTCGGAGAAAGTTTAAAATCAATAATAATGTGTTTATATATATATATTGTTAAATTTGTTTAACATTCTTCTAAATTTTAAGATATTTATAAAATATACTTGAGTAAAAAGATAAATTAAAGTGTTCAAATATCTCAACTTACAAATTACTACATTCGAGGCTGCTCCAGATATTTCTCTTTAAACAACACGGTCTCTTCAAAAATGTATTTCTTCAGCGTTTCCTTGGGAAGGTCATCTAGCTCCATGATGAATCGGAAAGGTTCCTCGGATACTGGCTGTCACACAAAATGTATTTTACACTTTAGATACCATAACTCATAAAATATATCTTGACAGTTTCTTTTTCCCTACATACATTTAAAATTTAATTTTTTTTATGCCTCCAGTTTCACATTAAACATATATAAGTTAATGTCATATACTTGAGGGAAAAAACGCATTAAAAAGCGTGTGAATAGGAGAGTAAGAAATGATTAAAGGAGGAAGAATGGTGGAAGGAAAGAAAAAGATGGAGGCATATTACTAAAGTGACTCGGCCACAAGCTGGAGACGGTATTTATCTAAATACCCCAGGCACTCTTCCTCGCAGAGACTGACCTCATCCGCAGGGTCATAGTACTGCTCCAAATACGGGTGCGCTAGAGCGTCTTCAACCCCAATCCTGTTGTGTGGGTTGAACGTCAACATCTTATCCAACAGATCCAGAGCTTTAGGGTCAGCGTTGGGGAACAACTTGGTCCAAGGGACCTAAAACACACACATCCACATATATAAAGCCTTCGTTCACTGTAATAATTTGTTTAATAGATTTTTCTCTGGCGAAGTTAAGCCTCAACATTCGATATTTTGGAATCTTGAAACTTGACTGACAAAGAAATGAGTTGCAGACAAAAATAATACAAAATCTGATCATTTAAAAAAAATCAATGTGTCTTACTCTTTTCAAGTGTTTTATATATATATAATATAATTAATCTAATGAAGTAGGTATGAGGAAGAAAAGATTTTAGAAGTAATATACACACATTTGCATGAAAGGAGAGTTGACAACCATTTAGAAAAAACAACTCTCAGTAGACCCGACCAGGATTCTAGCCCCAATCTCCCTATCATCAGTATTTTCCTAATCTTGAATCTAATATTTGAGATGTTATTGTCATGTAATGAAGATGAAAAAGGAAAGAATCCCTGGGAGAGTGACAAACCTTTGGTTTGAAGGGTAGAGACTGCAGGTAACTGCGGGCTTTCTCATTGATGATACACTCAAGGTCTTCCTGCGTGGGTGAGCCCAGCACTCCCAAGATGTGGTTCAGCTGGTCGAGATAGTGCTTGCCCGGGAAAATGGGCCTGTTGGACAGCATCTCTGCCAGGATGCAGCCCACTGACCAGATGTCTATGGACTTTGTGTAGCCCTGAGCACACAAGACATTTTTTTCCCAGTGTTAGAACTAATAAGAAGGATAAACATTAAGTACTAAGCCATGTGTTTGTTAACCGAGAATAAAACATATTTCATTTTACAACAAGTGGGTGGTGTACCTTGGAGTTGAGCATGATCTCAGGAGCCCTGTACCACCGGGTGGCCACGTACTCTGTAAGGAACCCTGTGTGGTCATGGTCAGGATCTGCAACTCTCGCCAAGCCGAAGTCGCAGATCTGCAACAAACGAGTATGTCACACTGACACATGAGGGTTTTACATAACAACTACATGTGAGTGACCAAGTATGAAGGATGGTTAGCGGTTTCATGATCATTATACAATTTACTGTGATTGTTGTAACTGTAAAATATCTACATGGTCAAATTACCAATGAGTGTGCTGCACCTTTTAATTTCATTTATTAAAAAAAAAATCAGTTGAGAAAGGTAGGCCTGAAGAAAAAAGGTTACTGGCCATGGAGTGAATCATACTGTTCTAGACAATGAACAATCAATGAGCTATTCAAATATTAATTGTCACTTATATGTAGCACACAATTCCACACGTCCATCACAGACTCAGCTTTTAACTATGAGTGAAGAATTACCCTGTACAGTGGACAAATCCTGTATATCTCAGTGGTAGAAAATTGGCATGCTAAGCCAAAGGTCTCGGGTTCAATTCTTGTGCCCCAGTATCATTTTTAAACTAATTTAAACTGAAATTTGGCCCCTTCCAGATGTAAAGTGCTGTAATTACAATGATTGGCAGTCTGTGTGTTAATATTAATTTACAAATTTAGTCTTTATGTGGATTGAAAAAGGCAGGGTGTAAGCAATTTGAATTAAAATATGATCTTTTGCTCTAAATGTCAGTAAAAAATAGTTTTTGGCCCCCCCCACCACATTTTTCTACTAGCTCAGGTTATACACATATCCAAGTTCATGGGGGTAGAGATGAGGAAGGTGGGGTATAGAGGGAATGTACTAAGTATTTGTTTGGCGGGAGAGAGGAAAATTATTTAGAAAAATTACTCTAAGTACACTGTGCTCTAAAATCAAACCCAAACCTCCCATTATTGGCAAACCAAATTAAATTAGGTCAGCATTTAGAACACATAATCACCAATGCAGATAATTGAAAAAGCACATATAAACAATGAATTGTTGTGTCAATAATTTGAATATTTGTGAAATATGATGGACTCAAAATTGTTATGAGCGAGAGCGAAAGGGTCAACCAATTTTGCCAGGAAAGGGTTCTTTTACACACCCCCAATTGATATTAGACCTACGGCTTTATTTTCCCTCTGAAGGAAGTTGTGATACAGATTTTTACTGATCAAGAAAAATTCGTCGACACCGGCTGGATTTGAGCCCAGGAACATCGGGTCCTGAGGAGAGCACTTTAACCCAAGACCAATGAGATTGACATGGACTTAAATAAAATATGTGATTAATCGATTTTTAGCCTCAATCCTTCCCATTTTTAGCCTCAACCCTTCCCAAGAGATCAAACCTGGGTTTGTATATCAGCAGGGCCTCATTATAATGTTATTAGTTTATAGTTTATTTTAGTGCTCTGAGATTCACCTTTTGTATTTAAACTTGTGGTGTGTCCCCCCCCCTCTTCCCCCCCAAACCTTTTAAGCCTGACAGCACAATGCAGAAGAACCATCATCGCATGTTTAAAAACAAACACACAAATTTGTGACGGAGACAATCTTAGGTATTTTGCTTTGTAATATATATTCGTCCATGACATTCAATTTAAAACAAACATTTTATGCATTTTTACAAACAAATCCAATGACAGTTAAATACTTTCCAACATACTAGAAATTACATCAACATGCGTAGGTTTCAAAATGCAATAATACAATAAAATATTACTTAAATATAAGCACACTTTTTTTTAATGTTCAGAAATTGTATTTAAACAGAGTTACAAGTTAATAAAATCACTGTCATAGTTAATCATTTCTGTCCGTACAAGGCCTAATTTTTGCAATGTTATGAATCGAAAAATTATCACTTGGCACATACAATAACATTTGTTGCAACTGGTAACATTAACAAAAACACACCTAGTTAATTTTTTTTTAAATTTCATGCTTTTTTTCCCCTAAGGAGCCAAGCTTAAGCCAAGTCAACTACTTTGGGGGATTCCCAGAATTTTATCACGTTGCAAGAGTTAAAACACATGATGGCACTACATGATTTAGAGTAATATTAGTTGAATCAGAGATAAGAAACATTTAACCATTTATAAGTTTGTATGAAAGATATTGTTATATGATAAAATTTACTCAACATTTAAAATTTCAGTTTTTTCCCATGCATCAAACCTCAAAATTTGTTAGTTAATTTCTATAATGTACTGTAATGTAGGCGGAAAAAATACCACTTAAAGGTCTCGGTAGAAAAAAATACCTGCATCAAATGGCCATACTTGATAACTTTGATTAAATTTGTTAGAGTGTAATGGTAGTGTTCCTTGTTTTTAGCTTAGAAATATACTTTTAAACATATTTTTTATATATAGTTTTATTTGTATTAAGATTTATCCTTCATGTAGTACTTGGGATTAAATATGATTACACATATGTTATGTCCAACCAAAACTATTTGTATCCAGGATAAATTTAACATAATTAATGCACCTGATCACTTTAATTGAGTGTTCTGCTTTCTATGATACAATTAACCATTTACAGCTCATTTCTGTAATCCTGCAGGTTCGCCTTTGACGTTAAAATTTGGTCATAATATTAACTAAATGATAGGTGTTTTTATTTAAACTACCCAGTCGAGTTACATGCCTATGCACTAATTATGCTAATGGTTAAGTATGAGTAAGGTTGAATTTTAGAGGAAGTGTACCCACATTTACATGGAGCAAGGATGGAAAACGATTTTGAGAAAACGTCCCCCAGTATACTCAGCCGGGATTCAAATCTCAAGCTCCCAGTTGTCGGCAGTTCAGTCTATTGCGAGAGTGACGCCTTAGAATATGCGGCCACCAAAGTGGGTGATATGTTGTCACCTTGTATTCCCCCACTATCTATTTGGAGTTAAATGCATAAATGCTAATGTTTTAAGGAAGAAAAAATAATGATTTAGAGGAAATGTACCCACATTTTTTTAAACGTTAAAGTGGCTATAATTTAGGTGAACAAGATCCTCAACAAGGCACCCAACCCGGATTCAAACCCTAATCTCCCCACCTTTGGCAATCCAGCCATAGTCAATATGATCACTAAAGCAAATAATTTGAGGTGTAATTTTTGACATGTCATACAAACTATTAACCAAGGCTTTGTGAGATTAGGCATTTTTCACTTTGAGTCAAGTTTGAATGAAAACGAGTTTTTTTTTTCAAGTTTGAGTAGTGTAGGTCAGTGGTATTCAACCTGTGGTGCGCATACCCCTAGGGGTAAAGTGTATGAATTCTGAGCCAGGCCTCAACCTTGCACTCACTCTTGTCCCCGGAATGAACTACTAGCTCAGAGAAAACAAGACCAGGCATGCCAATGAATGGGTATTTGTAATCATTAAATAAATATTGGCATTTTATTTTATTTTAATATTATTAATATTGTTTTAAAGTCAATTTAATTTTTATTGATTTAAAAAGAGCAATAAATCGGCAAAATCATTGTAATATGCATTTTTTTATTTATTACCGCGTTTTATTACCCGTTCGGGTTAGTTATGAATTTATTTATTTCCTACTGTATATATAGTAAAAAAAATATTTTTGGGAGTACAGGAGCAAAAAAGAGTGAATACCAATGGTTTAGAACAAATGTACAAGAACCATTTCAAGATGAATTTCTGTAATGGATCCAGGCATAAACCATAAATAAGTATAAACATAATTTTTTTTAGCATTCTATTTAATTTTTTGTTGTTGTGAAAAACATTACTGAACCAATTCAAATTTTTAAATGAATTCAAAATAATTGTACAATTTTTTTTTACTAGACAAAAGAGAATATTGAGAGACTTTATTTCCTATGAAATCATGTACTAAAATCGAAATAAAATTAATTAAACAAGGAATTTTTTAGAAAAAGACTGAAAATTCAGAGTACTTGAATTTTTCAAGTTTTGTAAAAAATTTCAAGTCAAGTTCGAACAGCTACTAAAACTTGACTCAAACTCAAATTTTCAAGCACTCGTGAACCCATCCCTACTATTAATTAAGCTAAATAAATGAGAAAAAAAAAGAGCAGTACTACTATCAGAAGTTAATTGAATTTGTGTGTTTTAATTTATTTTCAGTTACAAAGTACAAAAATAACTATATTTTATTTTCTGTTTTAAAGTACAAAAATAAATAAATATGTAATAACTTTTGCAGCACCATTCTGAGCAATGAAAATCCCATATAAACTCCTCAATTCTCAAAGAAAATATATGTAAAAGTGAAGTTTGTTTATAAAAAAAAAGTTGATTGTCTATGCACACTAAAAGAGCCACAGCTAGGAATGCGAATTAAAACCGCGTTGCACTCACAGTCATGAGGCAACAACGCAAGCCTGTGGCTCGAATTGGTGACAGGGGCATAGGCCCCTTGGGCTCAGTTGAGGCAACACAAGCCTGCAACACCGGACAAAAACTTTCACAGGAAACAGCAGGCGACAAAGCCATCTCAAGTCAGCTCTTATTGGTGAACAGTGTTTTAGAAACATCCCTATATTTTTGCATAGCAATCCTCGCAGCCATGGATTTAAATGAGGATTAGCAGCTTTTTGGCTAGTACAAAAATATGTCATTGGTGTATTTCAAGAAGTGAATACAGCTCAAATCGTTGGGGTGGGTAGGGGTACTTAAGAATCGGTTTATAATGAAAGGTATTCCGCCTATGAATGAAAAGTTTCACAGGATTCTTATTTTAATTCCTATGGTGAGTTAAATGTAGACTTTAACAGGCAAGCTATAAGTAATTTGTAATGCCATATAACCAAGAGATGCCAGATACTTGTAACTAACTAACGTAAAAGAAAATAAATTAAAGGCCCAATACAAATTTCAGTCTTGTAGGATGATGACATGATACACCAGATACTCATTTAGGAAAGTTGTGCAATAAAAGGGATTGCTAGTCTCCATCAAAGTTTTTAATGACCAATCTCTGAAAAGTGACAAATGATATAAATGGGGATCGCATTTGCTTAAAGTGCATCAACTCGGATTTTTTTTTCTCCTGATATAAGAATCTTAAAAATGTGAAAACAAATAGAAACCAAACAAAATAAATCTTCATACGCCCATGGTGTATTCTTTTTTGAAAAATATGTCACTCTTGCAAAAGTGTCTTGAAAAGTACATCCAACAAGACTGCGTATAAATTGCCGCTTAACTTTTGTGATGGCATTTACACCTAGAAGTGGACAGTTGGGAAAAATACACAGTTGGAGAAGAATTTAAATATAATTAAATGCAATAACCCACCTTTAGGTCACATGTTGTGTTCAGCAGCAGGTTGCTGGGTTTCAAGTCTCGATGAAGAACATTGGCCGAGTGGATGTACTTGAGCCCTCGAAGGATCTGGTACAAGAAGTAGCAAATGTGGTCATTGCTTAACCTCTGGAATCAAAGACACAAACATTTTAGTGGCCCCACAATTAAGACATAAGTTAAAATAGCTGCACGTGACAAAACTATGAGATGGAGTAGAGCTGCACTTTTACAGTGTAGTTCATTTCTGACTAGCTGTCTTTGGTTGAGGCGTTGTAGGAGCAATGCTATAGGCTGGAGCTCCATTCGCAGAAACACTTTTCACAACATAAGATACACAAAATGGCTACCAACACGTATATGCCAGCCAGCCAATTTCTTGAAAAAGAGGAAGCTTGCTATAAAGGTTTCCCTGGCCTATCAATCAGACGAGAGGAAACTTGATAAAAGTGTCACTGACCGATATATAGGTAGACATAGTTGACATATTTTGACCTTTTATTAAAATAGTTATTTTACACAGCACCAATGGTGATTACACATTGAGTGAGCAGGTGCGAGTGCACCACTTATAGCTTCATAAAAATATATTTAATTTATTTAAATAATAACACTTCATTATAAATGGGTACTACTGTAAAGTGGTGATACTTTTTAACAGAGGACGCAGAGGGTCTGAAATTCAGTTGCAGCCAACATTTGAAACCTACAGAACACAAGGCAACCATGGCGAGAGCATCTGAATGCGTCTATGGCGGGAAATTCACAAACAAGAGTCACACCTCATCAATCACAAAGTACCCCCACTTTCCGGTGTTATATAGATTGTATTGCTTCAGTACAGTGCAATATGACATTATCTTGGCTATGCGCTTGAGCATCTTATTCTCTTTACTATTCCACTAGTGTTCCTTTTCACAACATTCTCTGCTTGGTGCGTAAAGCCATCTGAGCATGTGCATTAAAGAAAAGAAAAGTTGTTGACCTATCTAGCAAGTTTTAAAGTGTCCCTTTATACATGTGGTCTAGCGCACAACTTCCTAGCGAACTTGGTGATTTGTTTTGGAACTATGAGTAAGCTAAAGCTACCAAACTAATATGATTTTTAATGTGCAATTGTTTCTCATTACTTACAAAATGAATGTGCAAACATAAATAAATGTATATAGGTTTTTTTTAGCACTGCGTAAGTGACGGTTCTAGGGGAAAAAAATGGGGTGGGGGCACAAATTACAGCATTTAACAATAATTGTGTCACACTCCTTTAGTGTTAATAGATGCATTCATGATAGGATTGCATACACTTTAAACAGTGTCCTGTATTCCTGTTATGTATGGCACTCATTGAAAATAAATAGAAAACAAATTGAAATGATGGAATCAACCAGGAAAAGGGAAGCGCCTAAAAAAACTTAATGAAATAACTAAATTACCTACTTATTTTATGATATACTTGAGTAATATTTACAATACAACTAAGGATAAAAAGTAGTTTTCTGACTATCAGTTAAATGCTGATTTATTTAAAAATTAATTATAGGATTTCCAATTTCAGAAAAATTTTGTACAACTTCTGTTGGATCCTGGACCAGACATTCACTTAGCTCCCTTTCTATTGAGAGTATAGCCAGGTTAGATAGTCTTTTACTTGTCAATGTCGAGCTCAAATAAGTTTTAATCTTTTTCATGGTTGAAAAACTTCTTTCACAAACTGCTGAGGAAACAGGTAACGTTAGCAAGAGTGTTAGAAGTTTGGAGAGGTTAGGAAACGCTACTTCCATTTTCTTTAGGTCATTAAAAATAGTCTTTGAGTGATTGTTTTTTATTTACAAAGGTGCTCTTAGCTAAGCATACTTTGAAATTAAACTTTTTGAAGTTCAGAAATATACTTTGTATTTTTCAGCAAAGGATTGTATAGATTTTTCATGTAGAAACATTTCACTGCCAGGGTGACAAACACTTAGTGCATCACTTATAAAGTTATTCTTAGTGAATCTAAGTTCCAATTCACCGACCATATTATCAATGATTTCAAACAGATTTTGTTTACATTTTTCCACTTTGAGTGTGGGTTGCCCCTTTGTTTTTCCTGGTAAGGCTGATGTTATAACACAATCTTTCATCAAATTGTGAGGTGGTACTGCTTTCCTGGATTTTGATTCACATGGTAAATCATAATATTTTGCTTTTTCACAGGATGCCATCCATATAAAATGATGAAAGTATTCATGATATCATTTTTCTTTAAGAGTAGTTATCAAAGCTTTTATTATTCTCTGAGCTGGCCCAAAATCCACACCTTTCTGTTGAAGCAGCATGGATATGCTAGTCCCAAAATCTATGAGAATATCTTTAGATTTGCATACCAAACGTGCATCACTTTGAAGGGGGATTTCCATTGCTCCCCAGGATAAAGATTCTTTTGAGCATTAGTAAACTTTTGATGACACAAAACAGACACAGATTGAAATGCATAAATAGCCTCTAATAAACCAAACATGTCAGCTACAATGTCTACTCTTAACACTACATCCACCAAAAATTCAAATGGTGTGCATAACAATACTCATAAGCACGAGGATTATTAACCATTTTTCGAAATAAGTTTTGAACTCCATCAATACAGCCTGACATCACTGATGCACCATCATATGATTGTCCAACAAATTTTTTTAGGATTCAACCACACAGTAACAAGGTGCTAGTAAACTTTATTTGCCAACGACTTTGCATCTAGATCTGATAAATGAACAAAACCAATAAAACATTCTTCTATATCAGTTTGTGCTACATACCTAATGCCAAGGGACATCTGTTCTACTTTGCTTATAGCCCTTGCTTCATCTAAAATTAATGTAAGAAATTCCACTGTTGAAATTCTTAAACTCCTCTACTATGTGAGTGGTTACTATACTGGCTCCTACACTGAGCTGCTCATTTTGTGACAGTTTTTATGAGTAATTCCCATTCCTAGGAAAACTATTTAAACAATCTATAGATGTAGCTGTATCATTTTCATTGACAGTTTCATGATGGCCTCTAAGAGCAACATCTTGGTTGGCTACAACTGATTGATTGTGTTTTATGTCCGTTTTATGCCGGCCACTTAGCATGGAAACAACATCACCATTCTGTTCAGCTGATAAAAATCTAATCCATTTTGTAATGGATAACTTAGGCATTCACTTTCAGCATGCTTCGAAAGTTTTTCACCATTTTTTTTTCCAGTTACTATAACCATTATTAACAAAAGTAGGATCACCATAGCCAGAACTATGCTCAAAATTCTGACAGGAAAAACAAAACATGGCATATTTTCCCCTCTGAATGTTCTATGAATTTATATTTTGCATACCAGCTACTGCTAAAACTTCTATTTTTGTTATTTATCGTACTTTGTTTATAAGATGACTAACTTGGTTGCATTGGGCCATTCTTAATACAAACACTTATATCACTTGGTGGAATAATTCCACTCAGTGACCTCCAGGTCCACAACACATTCACTTACTCCACTGCATTCTGATTCTGGATAGAGTTTAGGTCGTTTAGTTACATTTCAAGCACATTAGAATGAGGTTCACATTTTGAAGTATTCTTGGGTGAAGAGAAATTCATCAAACTACTTTGTTTTTCTTTGTATACAGACATTATTACATAAAAATGACACAACTATGTCATCAAGGTACAGCATTCACAAAGCTAACCACAGATCAATTTACTAACTGACTGCCCTGGCTGATTGAAGCCGATTTTGAACATAAGATGTGTGCACAGCATGAGTAGATATTTTTGAGTACGAAACATGAGCTTCGAGCATGGCAGATAAAGCAAACAATACTCTATTGCGAATCGAGCGAAAGTGTGAAGGAAAACAATATGACAGCTGAGATTTACTGAAATCACATAGCATACCTTTTAAACAATAATATCCTTGTATTTTCTCGTAGCATAATTATATTATATAAATCATCAAAATTAATACGGATTGTAATTTATTTTAAATCCAGTAATATTTGGGGGGGAAGGGGCTGGCCTAGAACCGCCACTACAATGAGTCTTAGTACCCATTCATGTTATACATTTATGTACTATGTACTTTACATCCATTACAGTTTCCAGTCTATGGCCTGGGTCAGTTTTTTTATTCAAACCATATATTTTCCACAACCGGGTTGCTAGGCCTGTTGTAGCTTCATTGTCATATAATCTAAATTAAGACTAGGACAGGCCCAACATTCTGTCCCCAGTTGTTTATTTATCACTCTGAAAGGGTAAACCTACATTTCACCAATTATAAATTTTCGGCCATGCCGGGAATCAAACCCGGGACCCTTAACTCAGTGGACAGACATGCTATCAACTGAGCTAATATGCCGGATTATATACTATGTACTAAATAAACCAATGGGTTATGGATTAAGAAGGTACCCTGAAGAAAGTGTACCCATATTTGTGTGGAGAGAGAATGGGAAACCATTTAGGAAGAACCACCCTCAGTACACCCAACCAGGATCGAACCACGTTCTCCCCATCATAGGCAGTTATCTATTGCAGGAATAGAGCCTTAGGCCATATGGCCACCAACGCAGGCAATAGTTATTGAATATTTAATCATTATTAACATGCTTTTCTTTCCAATACAATGAATTATCCTATATTGTCAACATCCCCTTTTCTCAACTAATACAAAGCCTACAGAGATGAATAAAGTATCAGTGGATAGGATTTTTACCAACTTCTGAACTAGCATACTCAATTAACGTTAAAACACATTGTTTGTTCAAAATTTTATTAATAAACTCTCTTTGCTATTTTGTATATACACTTAACTGAATATTGAATTTTAACAACCCAACAAAAGACTAATCTTTTTTGGGGGAAGGGGGGTAAGGGAAGGAGGGTTGAATGTGTGAAAGTTTCACAAGGGTTTCCTGGTGTTAAAATATTTTGCTAAAAATCTTTTCAATCTTCCTAAGTAATTGTGATGTTTTCAAAATCTAAAGGAATAATACTTTTAAGTTAGTATTTTACAATAATATTTCCCATGCACAAAAATGACTTACTTAAGTTGTGTTTTTGTGAATAATTTTTCTATGTTTAAATTTTGTGCCAGTTTTACTTCATAGTTCAGGATATTTTTTGGTCAACAGCCGCCAATGCACAGAACACTTACATAATTTATAGTGACATTTTTAACTAACCGAAATACTACCCTTAAAAATGTAACCTATTTTTATGTATCACCTTCTCCCTCAAATAGGTTCAGTTATTAATGTTGTGATTTGTATATGTGTGTGTGTGTGCATGCACACCTTAGTATAATTTCAACTCACCTGTGTTTTGAGGAGTTTGTACAAATCTGTTTCCATGAGACACTGTACTATGTAGACGTCTCTCATTTGATCTATGGTAGTAGCTCGAAGAATGTCACGAATGTCGATTATCTGCAAAGAAGAAGGCATAAAAAAATTACTTTTATTTAATCAAGTGAAAAATTAAAATCAGGACCTGGGACCTTTGGCTTTGCGAGCCAAAACTCTACTCTCGAGCTATCCTGGTTGGTCTTTGTATTCAGGACAATTTTTTCTTAGTTGTAGCAATTCTAAATTAAGGTAAATGGCAAGAGTACCAGCCATTTAGATATCACAGTGCATAGTGAATTATCTGGCTTTAATGCCACAGCATAATTATTATTTAAACTGTCTCGACATAAAATCTTCATATATTTATGGTATTTAATGTAGACTTTCTGAACCAACTGATTATATCAGCACGCGGCTAACCGTCAATTGATCCCCGTGAAAGAGGAAACCCACATTTCAACAAAAAAATTTTTTACCATGGCAAGGATCAAACCCAGGACATTTATATCAGTAGGCAGACGGGCTACCAACTCAGCTTCAAGTGAGACATCTTAGCGAAGTAATAATAATAATAATAATAATAATAATAATAATAATAATAATAATAATAAAGATGGGGGAATTTAAAGAGAATGCATATAAATGTTTTCTAAAAGAGAATGAAATGAGTTACATACATAGCAGGAAGTGTTTTATCCAGGAAGGTGACTAGCTGTACTTTGGCCAGTGGGTCAACAGACTCGTTTAATTTATATTCAATATTCATAGAGTGTGTGTGTGAAATATCTGGAGGATTTCATTGTGCTCGTTAAACAGGAACCTTATAAATAGAGATAAAGGTGCAATAAACTGGCAGGGATATCTGCTCAGAGCCAAGGAGTTCAACATGAATAATCAATCATGACCTGAGAGGTCAGGGTTCGATTCAAATCTTGGCAAAGTATTTTACACAATGGGATTTTCCCCTCCCAACCTAAAACCAATGGTGGCACATTCCTTTGAAATTAATATTTCTGGCCCTCTGTTCTCAAAATAGTTTATGTTATGGATAGATACCCTAGACAGACAATAAAATGTGGAAAACCATAAAAAGAATAAAGTGCAGAATTTATTAACAAAGCTAAACTTCTTTCTTTACTTTTACTTGAATAGAGGATACAATAGACAAACTTTGAAAACAGTATAATTTGGAAGTTTTGGACTTGGCAACCCATAAAGTAAGATGCAAAGATATATATATACACACTTCAGAGATATTAGTCCTGATTAAAATCCCTCATCTATAAATTATTAGTGTGTGTGTATTACTATCAATGATGTTCTTCAAATATATAAATACAAAAGATGGCCAATAGATAATTTAATGTCGAGTTTATAACTAAACCCTGATTTTAATAGGAAGCCCATGTTTGACAACCAACATTGATCAAAAACCACTAAAATTTATCATTATATAAATACGTCTTATTTGATTTATTAACCATCCTCTAAAGTGCATCTAAAATGCTATCAAAAGTTTTTGATAGTACTTTTTTTTAAATTTGTTCACCGGAAAAAATGTTCTTTTTTTCGCTGGTAATTATTAACATAAGAGATAATAGTGTAAAATAATTAATATTAAATACTCGCGTACAATGAAATTAAATTTCTTCTTTTAAACATGTAGAATTAAAAAAGTAATAACATTATTTAAAAAAAACTTACATTTAATTGAAATGATAAAAAGGTAGTATTAGTGAATAAGTTGAATGAATTAGTTTAATTAAAAAAAAAATTATTTTTTAAATCTGAAACTAAGGTCCTTGAAATTAATGTCTCAGCTCTCTTAATTTGTATGTGTCCATAAGGGGCAGATGAGTCAATGCGCCATTCTTGCTCTTCTCTGTCTTTTGTAAGCAGTGTTTGGGGCTCTTCCACACCCTTGTCAGCAAAAATAAGCACTGCTTGAACCGCCCCCCCCCCTCTCCCCCCCAAATCTAGTGTATAAGTAATACTTGGCGTCCGCTCCCCCATTTATCATAAGTGACGGCTTAAGATGGGAGGGTAGGGAATGCGATTTAAGGGCAGTGTTTTCGCAGTTTTTAGAGCTAAAACTTTTTTTTTTTGCCAAAATAAATAAAATTTGTTTCAATATAAACAAATGATTTAATTTTCTTCATATGGTTGTATCAACAGTTGTTGAATATCTGTCAAGTGCATAGCGGCATTAGATGAGAAACTTTTTAAAAGAAGGGAAAAAGTTGTCATTAAATTCCAGGATACCCTTGACAAATCTTCAACAAATGTTAATATCACCACGCAAAGAAAATTAAACTCTATATTTATTTATATTGGAGTAATATTTGACTTATTTTTGACAAAAAAAACTTTGGCTATAAAAAAAGAACAAAATTACTGCCCTTAACTTGCCTAGCCATCACGCCCACCTTAAAAGATATAAGGATTAATTTATTGATGAAATTCGACGAGGTGAAAAAAAAGTTTTTTGGAGGATGCTTGACATCGTTTCTTTAATGCAATGGTGACAGAGAAATTTACTTAAGGAACCAGGGTGGACATAGAATAAATTAAAGCTCTCATTTACTTTTTTATAATCATAAATTACCAAACCCTTAATATAAGAGAGCTTTTAATGTATATAATGGTATGCTTGTTTTTTTTATCAAGTTTTAAGAATATAAGTTGTATGGATATATGAAAGTAATTTTAGAAATTTTAACTGTAAGATACTGTCCTTCCTTATGCACGATTTTAGTCCATGGGTTTATCCATAGTACTCAAAACCTCAATATTTAAAGCAGGGCTGAGAAGTCAAGAGTTGAAAGCAATTATGGGTCGAGTCAGTAAAAATGTAATGACTCACTCCAGCTCAAACTAATAACTTATATTATTATGATAATATTGTATATTTTTTTTATTATATGGGAGCAAAATTTGTAATTTTGACTGACAAATTAATCTAGCTATACATTCACAATGTCAAAGAAACTTCCCATGAGGTAATTTGTATTGGAGCATTTTACTGCTGTAAATTTGTCATTACTAATTAATATACTTCAGAGATTTATGAAAGAGTTGGAGTTGAACAGTAGAAAAATAGAGTTGGAGTCGAAGACTTGGAGTATCAACTCCACAGCCCTGATTTTAAGGTTGTGCATTCAGCTATTTGTGCTATTTTAGGTTAAGCTGGTTCAAAGCCCATATGCTGAGATAAATGTAGAAGTATAGAAGGTGAACCATTAAATTCCAGTGTGTATGAAGAAGTTATAAGCAGAGTTGTACAGTGCATTCACAAAACATTATGCTTTATGCATAATCACATTGCCATCGATTAACCCTGATTTTGAAGTAACCTGGTCAAAAGAGATAAGTTAATCACTAGCTATATTTTAGAGCTGTTAAAATTAGTACCACATTTCAAAAGTGACAGCTATAAAATACGTGGATCAATAAGTGTACACATGAAAGTAGATATGGATTATTTAAATGTCAAGATGCAATAAAGGATTTAGGATTGCATTTAATGTCTAGTCTTGGGAGATAACCAATTTATATGAATAACAAGCAGGGTTGAATGAGGGATTAAATTACCTCTGATGTTCGATTTTGTCTTTGTCGTTAATATATGAAAATCTCCTAGCGTTAATATTTCTTTTATAAATTAATTATGAACTTGCAAAGCATACTTTTATTTTTTAAATACATACATACATTGTATTTAAATATTGTTAATGTGTTGTAAGAATCAAGATGAACATGCAGATAAAGAGAAATTTGCATTAACCGTGCTGAAGAAGATTATGAAATTCTGAGAGCTTCCCAGATTTCAAAAGGAGCAGCCTGAAATTAAATGTGTCAAAAGTGATGTTGTAGTAGAATGGTTTGTGTTGACAAAGTTAAATGTTTTGCTCGTATTTTAATCCAATATATATAGATACCATAGCTAACTTATGCATCAACTTTCAATATTTTCAGAGTAATATCTACAATAATTATAAATAAAATTTCAAGGCAAAAGGGATAACTAATAAAAATATATTTTTCAATTTAGTTGAAAAATGGTATCTGGTAACATGAATCAAAGATCAGCCTATTTTGTCTCTGTTCTACCACTGAGTCAACCAAGTTTGCCTCATGTTCAGGGTAATCGTTTAATAATCAGCTATTGATGAGTCTATTTAAGAGCGATAGAGAGATATTTGGAACTAGAGGAAATAAGAGCTTTGAAGAGACTTAAAGAAAATGTGTACCTGAAAAGTAGCAAACTTACCATTCTTTTTTATACTCTGGTGCAGCTTATATTATAGGGCCATAGTAGAGACAGTCAAGATAAGACAGCATGCTTTCGTCATAAATAGAGTGTACTTTGATAGACTTAGATTAAAATTAAAGGTAAATAATTGTGTATAAGTGCGTACAATTTAAACATTGTAGTTTTTTTAGTTTCTTGCATTTTTTTAAAATATAACATTAGAACATTGATCAAATATTCTTAATATGTACAAGAAAGTGCCAACTTGACATATTAGAAAGAAATGTCATAAAGGAAAAGCCTATGGTCATGCATAGACAATATAAAATCCTTCTAAATAACCTAAAAGGTTTGTAAGAACACAGTAGGATGCAGACAGTTATGAGAGTATCTAAAATATCTTTCATATATTCAAATATCAAGGCAGATTTAAATTGAGATATGGGGTAGTATCTATAAAATTATATAGTAAAATTTTTCGAATGTTGACAGTAAAGAAAGTTTGTATTTTCTCAACTATCCTTCCTACAGTGTTTTTTTTAAATCACATCATCTTACTACCTGTTCAGGTTATACACATATACAATTATTAGTATAATGGGTTAGGGATGAGGAAGAAAGTATTTTAGAGGCTATCTACCCTCATTTGCATGGAAGGAGCGTGGGAAACCATTTAGGGGGAAAAAATCTTCATTAGACCATACCACGCCTTCAGTAGGCCAAACTAAAACAAGAGAAACCATTTATATTTCGCCCACTAAAGGGGGTTGTTCCGTCCATACTATAGTCAACAGTTGAAAGGCGACTGTAGCCGAGTTACCCGACAGGTGTGCCAAGCCAGACAGGACACAATGTCCTAGCATCCCTCACAGGATTAATTACTTATTTTGTTCAGTTCTGGTTCTCCCTCCCCTTTTGTTCTCTCAAACAGATTACAGTGATGAGGATTAAGTTCGGCTTTCGCTAATGAGCAGCTCTGCAGAGAGTATCAATATTGTAATAGTTATGTTTTAATTAGTGTGACTATTTGCTACACTACAGACAGGATTAGTGGGATCTACAAAACCATAGCCACTGATGAATTTCGACCGATAAAACAACAAAAATCAAATTCATCCAGAGCCGATCAATTTTTTATTGAGCGATAAAATCGGTAGCACAACATTCTTCTGAAGGGAAGTAAAGCCGTCGGCCCTATGTGGATTGTGGCATGTAAAAAAAATCCTGGAAAGGATATGAAAATACCTTTCCTAGCAAAATTTGTAGGCCCTTCACTCTCACTCATAGAAATTCTCATGTGCTGATATAATCAGTCTGTTCAGAAAGTGTGCACTAAATAGACTTACATCAAATAAATCAATAATTAAATGTGAAATCAAACTTGTGATGTTGTTTCATAATGATCTAGTTTAAAACTTGCCAGCTATTTATTATTTTAAGGCGAGTCGTTACTAAAAATGATAAGGTGATCCTTGCTGCTACAAACAATGCACCTCTGAATGAACATAGATCATTCAATTTTCAACAAATTTATAAAGACTTTTAATATTCTATTGGTGATATTATAAAGCAGTGTTTCCCAAACTGTGATAGGAATATATATATAGGAAGCAAGCCAATGCATGTACAATTAAAATGTGCATGTATAGATAAAATAGCAAAGCTACCTGCCTCGGTGGCATAGTTAGCTAACGCGCTAGTCATGTTGAGCTAGACTGCCGAGGACAGGGATATTGGGGTCCAAATCTTGGTCGGGTGAACTGGGGGTGGTTTTCCCTAAATGGTTTTTCACTCTCCCTCTATGCAAATGCAGGTTCACCTCCTCTAAATTCAACCTTCCCAATTCCTAATTAGTACTTAAGCATACAACCTGAATGGGTATTAATATGCTGTGCTTGAAAAAAATAGCCAAGCTATTATAAGTGTTAAGTGCAGTTATAGCAGCATCTAAATATAATATATTTAAATTGAAAAATGACACTTGGGTAGAGGAATTGAACCCAGGACTTTTGGCTTTGTATGCCAAAGCTCTTACCACTGAGCTTTCCAGGAGTCATCCTATGCCCTGGGTCATTCTTCATTCATAGTTCAATGTAGAATCTGTGATGTATGGCGGGAACCGTCAGCTATATATGAGCAATCAATTAAGATCATAGGCTATCAGATAACGCAGACAGGAGTACAATGATATTTGTAATAATGTGCATAATATCATGATGGATTAAAGAGCCAAGCTATTATATTGGTCAGTAGCCATTGTACTTTTGGCAGCATAAAGCCCTCCCGAGTGGAAGCTGCCGATATCCACAAGCCTATCACTAAATCTTGCCTTAAAATACGATTGAAGAATGACCCAGATCACAGGACGATTCCTGAATAGCTCAGTGGGAAGAGCATTCATTCATTAATGTCCTAAGCCAAAAGGACATTGGGATCGAAACCGAGACAAGTGTTATTTTTCAATTTATGAATATTATATATATATATATATATTATTATTATTATTATTATCACTACTGATATTTATGTGAGGTCATGTCATTTTATAAGTCTACTTCCCATCTACCACAACTTTGTTTGACTTACAACTAAGGTTCTACTAAAATATTTTTTTTTAGTATTCTACCTTTATAACAAACGAAAAAAAATTCGTATTACAAGAGTGTTAATAACCTATGATTTCATTAAAACGCTAGTTTTTGTGGAATGATTTTATTTTAACTACAAGATGGTTATTAAAATAAATATATAGTAATAAGACTTGAACTTTGGACACAAGTGGAACAGGGAAAGTGGAGGCCATGGGTATGAAGATTTTGAGGAGCATGCTAGAAAAGATAGGATTAGGAATGAAGATTAAGGTCAAGAGTTGGCGTACAGGGGGTACTTGAGGTAGTTGAGGAATAAAGGATGAAATGGTATGGACACGTAATGAGGATGGAAGGGGCGAGGATTCCAGGATTCCAAGAAGATTAATGGATATATGTAGGGAAGACACCGCAATGGAAACCAAGGAAGAGATGGGAAGAACAGATTGCAGCAAGTGAGAGAAGAAGAGTAGAAAAGAGTGCAGGGGGAAGAATGGTGGAAGGATAGAGAAAGATGGAGGCATTTTACTAAAGTGACCTGTCCACAGGCTGGAAACAGTTTATGATGATGATATAGTGACAAATGATTTGTTTTTTCATAACTGCACACATTTTCATTATAACACAGTTACAAATGACAAGCCACATGTTTAGGGCAATAAAAACTATTATAAAAATATATTGTATATTAGAAAGAATGGAAAAGGGTTGGAGGGTAATGTACTTACATTTTCATGTTTAAACCTAGTGAGAATTTTTATTTCTCTTAACGTCCTTTGGCAATATGTCTGATGTTCAAACGGGGAGATTTTTTTGATCGCCACCTTCGTCTTGGTGACATTGTCATATGCAGATCTGAAAGTAATGAAAGAAAAAGATGAATATAAATATAAAAGAAGATATAATTAAGGAAGAAGAGTGTGATAGTATACAGAAGTAGAATAATTTCTTCTTATATTTTTCCTATATTAAGATAAGTACTTAAGTCCAATTTTCAAGAAGAAACTTTAAGAAAACATATTTTTTGTGGCTAAACGTGATAACATTGTACTATATTATAAGTGTTATTTTATAGGTATTGACAATATTTATCATAGGTGACATATAGAGAACACATGACTTGACATATGAATACATGAAGGTAGATAAAGTAACTTTTCTAGCTGCCAGATAAGGTTCTTCCTATGAAAATTAGATAAGCTTTCCACTTAATGGTACACTTGGGTCTCTGGTTAAATTGTTTATCATAATAATAATGTGCATATCAATTGTGATAGAAAATGGTTTTAATTAATTTGTACTTTGATTTCATATTTGTGTTTTTATAAAATTATGCGCCTCTAGTAAATTTAGCAATTTTTATACCTGCAATTCAATGTTATGCCTTAAATTTTGAGCTCCAAGACATTCATGTTTGTGGTATAAGTGCTACATTAAAGAGAACTTAAAGCAAAACAAAATGTATGAAAAGTGGGTAGAAGCTATTTTGAAGAAATTAAATTTTAATAGATTTTAACTAAATATATTTATCATTTCAACAATATTTTAGAGTATCAATGCTTCATACAAATTCTGTCAGCGTGATTAAAATAAATTTAAAGGTAGAAAGGACCTGATTTCCTGAAAATGGCAATTTATTAAGTGTCGCTAAAAGAGTTGCCCAGCTGAGTTTTTGACCAAATGTGTCAAAACTTATAAAAAATACACATACTAAATATTGCAATATTTACAACATTTTTATCATTGAGCTTTAGATAAGCGTTAAAATAATAAATGCCTAGATCCTCCACCCATTTAGATTTCTAGTTACAAAAATGATCACTTTTAATTAAAAAAAGAGCCACCAGATGTGTTGAAAAACTTCTTAGCACCGTGTCTCACTACCTGTTTAGGCTATACACTTATGTACTAATTACGCTAATGGTTTAATGGTTTTATTTATAGGAAGTGTACCCACATTTGCGTGGAGGGAGAGTGGAAAATTATTTTTGGGAAAAAAACATCCCTGATACACCCGACCAATATTCGAAACTCAATCTCCTCGTTGTCGGCAGTCTAGTCTAATGCAAGAGTAGCGCCTTAGACGGTGTGGCCAGCGCCGCGGGTAAAACAAAGCATATGTTAAAAATTTTACCAGCACATCTAATTTGTATGACAACTCTTGCCAACTACCGAGTCGGAGGTGGCTGCTTTTTCTGATAGCTCGTGATCTTAATAACTCACACATTTGTAGCCGACGATTTCTGCCACGTCTATTGTACTCTCTGCCTTAAAATATGAGTGAAGAATAACCCCGAGCACGAAATGATTCCTGAATAGCTCAGTGTTTAGAGCATTGGCGTACTAAGACAAAGGTCCCGGGTTCTATTCCCGTGTCCAGGTGTAATTTTTCAATTTTCAAAACTCTTGTCTATGATGAAGAGCGTTTGTAAACTAAGTGATATGAAAACACTCTAAAACACTAAATTAAAGAAAGGGTACAAGGTGTGTCAGAATATTTTAGGTTTTGGTAGGAAAAGGACCGAAATTAGCTAGAATGATTTTGGCCCCCTATATAAATAAGAGTACAGCGAATGCCGATTTTAGTGCCCTTAATAAATGTGCAAATCTATTTGTTTGGAAACAAATTTGCTCTCAACTAAAGAATCTGTGCAGGCACCTGTGTAGCTCTAAAAATGATCCTTCAGTGTCAGTCACCAAATGCTAGTTGGGGTTATGGGGGGCGGGGGATGATAATTCCCCAAAAGATCCACCCTTCCGGTTCCTACACTCCTGATAGTTAAATAAATTATTTCATATAAAGCGTTGGGGAAAATGTACAGCACAAACATAATTAAGAATGTGATACATTGTTGCTACAAAGTGATATTAGTGTATAGGGGTTGAAGGAAGAAAAAGCAATGCTCCTACCCCCACTGGAAGCGGGTGGTTTTTTTTAAGTTTCTAGGTGAGATTTTCCTTTATTTTACAGCAATCCTGTTTTTTATTGGAGATCAACCTCTTTCTGAAGATACAAAGAGCCTAGATAATAAGCATCCTATTGGCAATACTTATTTTTTAAATCGGGCGGCTTAAAATACAAGGGTCTATGTCGTTTTCTGGAACTACGTCTCTATTCTAAATAAGTTTATACTCCCTTTCACACTTCACCTACAACCACCATTTGTCATGTCAATAAGGAAAAAAAGAGAAAAACTACTAAACATATTAACTCAAAGGTGAAAAGTAAAGTTCGCTGATAGCTTTCAAATATCTTAAAATGTTTCTATGGCCCAATCAAAAAATTACTGTATTTGTTTGAGAAAGGCCCTTTTTCATCAAACCTTATCTCATAGCTCCACAAATGATTTAAAAGTTGTTGAAAATTTTCTAATTTCACACCTTCACACATTATTTTTCTATAATAAAACTCAAAACTATAGGGTTGTTAAGGAAAATAATAAGCCCCGTTGGCATCTTTCGACCTTATTTTGCCGTGAACCATATTTTGAAATAACGCATTAGAGGTGAACGTCTGCGCGGCAATTTCTTGCTTGCCTAGGAGGCTTCATTATGGGGAGGCCGGAGGTTCAAATCCAGGCCAAGTGTACAATTAAGTATTTTGTTTTATATTGTTTCATAAGAACACGGATAAATTTACTTAAAATTCTATCTTCCTCATCCCTTCCCTATTTTTGTAATCAAATTTACTATAGGCTAGGCCAAATGGGTAGAAAGGCGCGATGTGAAAAAATAAAAAAGACTAAGTAAGAAATTTAACCTGACTAGCAGAAATCAAACTCTCCAAGAAAGAAAAAAAGAGAGGCAAATATCTGATATCTTTTAAAGTACAAACAGCTGTTCTAAAACTTAATAAAGCCTTTTGGGATAGAATAAGAGTGAAGAATGAACCTGGGCACGGGACGATTCCTGGATAGCTCAGTGGTTAGAGCATTGGCGTATTAAGCCAAAGGTCCCGGGTTCGATTCTCATGTTCAGGTGTCATTTTTCAATTTTCAGAATATGATATTTAGATGGAGTATTCCTCACTAAGAAAGCATACATAATAGCTTTGGCTATTTTATTCCCTTTGGGATAAGCTAACCATAATCGTGACAAAGGGAAAGTAAAGAAAAAATAATGCTGCTATAGCCGTTTTTTCCACTACCCTCTTTTATGATATGCCTGAATGATCTGGTATGCAGAATGTTTATCATCAAACATGAATTGAAAGAAAACACACGTGTGTGTTCATGAGTATGTTGTACACTATGTAGTATAACCAAACCCAATACTCTCATCTACGCATGAACATGTTTGTTCAAGAAAAAAGCGCCATTTCAATAATTTAAGAGGCCATCTTATGGCCGATTAACCGAGAGGGATATCAGAAACAAGATAACGAACGCTACGAACAGAAAACATATCATAGTGCATGCGGTTTTATGCATTAGTCACGTGAATACTTACACTTAGCAGCGCGTCTTACTAACCGTTCGGGTTATTCGCTTGTAGGTCTACTAATTACGGTAATGAGTTAGGAATTGGGAAGGCTGAATATAGAGGAGGTGTACCCGCATTTGTGTGGACAGATTGAAAAGCCATTTAGGAAAAAACATCCCAAAATCACCCAAGCGAAATCCGAACCTCGAACTCCCCGTTCTCGGCAGTCTATTTCAACAGGAAACTAGCGTGTTAGCTAATCACGTCACCGAGGCGGGTATTAGTCAGTTGAAAACCACGAAATTTGATATAATAAAATAGTTTTTTTAATATTTTAAAATAAGAAATCGTCAATTTTGTTGTATTAAAAAAATGGTAGAACAGTTTCACTGGTCTCAAATCGACAGTATTCCAACATGTCTCGAAACGCCTCGTTCTCAAATTCACGTGAAAGTGAATCCATATAAATACAATAAATTAATTTGGATCGTTAAACTCCATGATTTCAACAAAATAAAATTTTATTTATAATCATTTTGTCTATAAACATATTGAAACCCAATCTAATGAATTCATATGAAGCAAACATATATTTCGATGGTCTTGTAAAAAAAACGCAACATATTTAAAGAAATAAGAGAGATGTAAATAGACCCAAAATAGCGTCAAGGGTTTATAATATGTAGTTGAATTCCACGGAAGGGGGTGTATTCGTAAATATTTTTTTTAGCACTGCGTCATACTAATCGTTCGAGCTATTCGCCTATATAATAATTACACTAATGTGTTTGGTATGATAAAGGTTGTATTTAGAGGAAGTGTACCCACATTTTCGTGGAGGGAGAGTTGAAACCCATTTAGGAAAAAACACTCAACCGGGATTCGCTATCAGCAGTCTAGTCTAATGCGAGAGTTACGCCTTATACCATGCGGCCACCAAAGCATTGTTTTTATTATAACAATGAAGTATTGATAGATCATATCCACAGCAGACCTAATGCTAGGGATATATTCATCCACCATGCGCTGTAGTCGATATGTGAGTGTGATAAAGAGAACTGGAATCGCTGATTTGGCTTTTATTGTAACTCAATCGATAATGCTTCAGGTGCTTGGGAGAAATTTAACTGTGGTATGAACTTTTAAACTTGGGAAATATCAAATGCATTAATTTGTTCAATTTAAATGGCTGAACATTTCACCGTTTCTAACATTTTCCACCTCACATCTCGACGGTGGGTTGAATGGATTGTACAGAAGGTTAAATGAGAATACCAGTAGAATTGAGCTGATACCATTGGCAAGGCTGCGGTGTCCCAGAATCCTCTCTGACCAACCGAGTGGCGGCTAATTGGTAGAGGAATGTGCTAATGTCAGCACTCAATAACCTCGTCCCGCCAGTCAACTTAATAAACATCGTCTTTCAAACAAGTAGACCATCATGTTGTGACGGTTCCTCAATAGTCTTGTAAGTAGGGCCCACCGTGGATTGAATCTCGTCCGACATTTTTTGAATCTTCTTTCGTCTTGTCGTGGAAAGTTACCACGGTAAGCAAAGCTCGTTAAAACCGTACCTGTGACATGCCCTCCCCAACTCTGTTCCTATTTGCAAGAGCACACAAAAGTACTGCTCAATATACATCACACGATAATGTATTTCCGTTGATACCTGGCCAATGAGTGCTCTACTGAGTGATGAGAACATATCATTGCTGCACTCTAGACAAACAATGATTAGCCTGGCAACACGACACGATATTGACTTACATGAACCAATACACCAAACCATGCACATGTGAACTACAGTCATGGACTCCGGCTTCAATCGAGTCTGTCCTGGTTTTCCTTCGAGTCTCAGCTAGGTGTTTTGAAGGAGTTTTTTTCCATAATTTATATTACTTTTCATCTAAACAACAATTTATTCTATATTCTACCCTCTTTCTTCCTAGCCCATTAGTATAAATAAGCGAATAGCCGAACGGGTGATCATTATACATTTTTTTATTAGCAGTCAACTTAAGAAAATTAACAAAATCTAAAACTATAATAGGAGTTTAGTATAAAGAAACTTTAAGAAAATACAAACATAATTTTGTGTGGCTAACCTTTTATTATATTATTTGTATAATTGTATGGGTATTGATAATAGCTATCAAACGTAACAGATGCAGATCACTTTACTTGACGTATGAATACGTGAAAGTAGATCTAGCAACTATTCAGCTGTGGCCCTTCCTATGAAACTCGGGTGTAGAAACCAAGCTCTATAAGAGAAGATATGGTACTAGAACAAAAGTACAAATAGGTAACATAATAGAGTTTTGATTAGAAGTTCCCGACCAACATCAATAATACGAATAGTTAGAAATTAACTATAATTAGGAGGCCCACACATGATTACTTACTACTGTATATGGCGTTGGGAATTCGAAAGTTCATTGCCGCACTTTCAAATTACGCCACCTATCCCTATCTTGAGCTAGTTCTATCCAGTCCACCCCATTACACCCTATCGTTATCTTGAGCTAGTTCTATCCAGTCCAC
>CABFOW010002636.1:7500-91819 GCA_902141385.1 Timema californicum | reverse complement strand
GGGGGGGGGGGGGGGGGAGGAGGAGGATTGATAGGACACTCATATTCATAATTATCATTAGGTCCTAAATCAAAATAGAAATACTTCACAAGTTAGAAGCCTCAGCTCCAGCTCTATGAGGTAACACCCTTGGCCAGCTGCCTCTCATGCCCCATCGAAAAGCCTCAGCACCCACCCGCCCCCGAGGTAGCGCCCTTGGCAGACTGCCTCTCACACTCCATCGCAAGACTACCCATAGCTCACTCCAAGGGGCAAGGATGGAGGGGAGGAAAGAAGAACAAGAAAGCCATGGACGTCGGATACAAGATATCTTCCAATGTCCTCAAGAGTGCTCCTCCCAACCCTCTCTTCCCCTATGGGTAGATAACATGCTCACAATATCACCAAAAGAGACCAAGCGAACATTGTTAATATTGAAAGTTTATTATTCAATATGAAAAGGAAAGGTTCTATTAAACAAATGAAGATATGACTTTTAAAAAAAAACAAGTAATGTGAAGTGGACTTGACAATGTAAACAATAACATTATTTGTGTGTATTTTTTGATTTAGTAAATACATATAGGCAAAGCTAATAGTTTATTAATTTTATGTAAGCTCCTGCATTCATTGTTTTCCTGTATCCATAGGTTTTTTTTTCAGATCCTTGACGAAAACAATGAATTGATGTTTCACTGGATTAAAAAGCAATCTTAGTAATCTCATGTGTTTAAAAGATATTTGTGAGTTATATCTTTATAAAATTATTTGAGTAAGCCTTTTAAGGGCCACTTTTGTAACTAGACTGAGTATGCCTCAAGTGTGGCACTATACTAAGAACAAGACGAAACCTAACAAAATTAGAATGTGAAACTAGCCCATTATATTCTGGTCTAGGTAGGTATCGTTCTTCATTTATTATAACACCACACTTGAGGCGTACTCAGCCCGACTATGAAACTGGTTCTAAGCTTTCAAAAACATTGATCCTTTCACAGTCTACAAACCTTATCAATATAATTATGATGGTAAACTCAGAATTAGTTTAGCCAATTTCTATATAAAATAATCTTATATTCTACCAAATTGGTTAAATTCAAAATAAGATTCTATTCTATCAAATTGGTTAAATTCAAAATAAAATTCTATTTTATAAAATTAGTCACATAACCTTCTATAACATTTTGACATATTTTATTTGTTCAATCACACATTTTTCAAACCTAGCTCTTTTATTTCCAGAAATATATGCTTTGTTTTTATTTTGCATAGCAATGACAAGATGCACTTCTATTATACAAATGGGATTCAAACAACAAAATCTTCTTGGAACTCTTCTGACCTTTTTTATTACCTTTCACTCATTTTTTTACTAAATGGATTAGATATTTTTTTAAATTAGTATATATTATATATTCATTCAAAATCAAACTCATTGATTTGAATATACACATACTTCTTATAAATTTAATGATCACATCCTTATTATTTTGATGTTTTCCTAGACCCACTTTTTAGAGAAAAAAAACTTTCAACTAATTTTAGATCATAATTGTAGAGTCCTGAACACTGTGCACTTTACACCTCTAATAGACCCATCACCAAAATGCATTTCAGTTTTGTTTCATTCTCTAAAATTGCTTGCAACTCTAAATGGTTAGGTAAAGAATACGAATACAACTTGTAAATCCGTCAAGCCAAAAGGATAAGCGAGACAAGCAAAGGCTTTATTATATTACTCAAAGCCATAAAGAAAAAGGGGTGGAGGAAAGGAAAGTTTATTCAACACTTTTTAAGACATACAAGGTTCACATTTTTAACTCAACAATGTTTCAACGTGGTGTCAAGTTCTAGAACTATAGTTTAACATAGGTCTTATGTAGTAATTATATTTAATAATTATTTGCTACTCTTTGAAAATTTAAACAAGTAACAGTAATATATATATAAAAAAGTGTTCCTTGTTTAAATTTTTAGAAATAACAGTTCTATACAAGCATTATATTGTCATGTTTTTTCATTCATTTTTCACTCCCCCTTAGGGATATATGATGTGAACAAAAGTATACAAAATGTTAAATTCAACCAACCTTATAATATATGTGTTCAAGAGTAGGTCTAAGATTTACTTTATACAATAAAAAAGAGTTGCCTTACATACAAATCTTGGTACAAAGACATATTATGTTTAATGCACTCGGTACAGAGTTGACATGTAAGCCCAGGTAATTGAAGACAGTCTTCAACAGGGTATCTGGCCAAAATAGATTTTAAAATTCCCTGACTTTTCCAGGTTTTCCAAAACCAATCTCAACTTTTCCAGTCAGAATATTATAGCAAACATTATTTTATCAAAATCAAAACTTTATGTAATATTATTTTTTATACACATACACATTTTGAAATTATGTTACTCTACGAAGGGGTTAAAGGATTTCAGCCTTAACCGATGGGGTATTGGGTGCAATCTAAATTTGATTTAAGTTAAATCATATTGAAAGTTCACTTTTTACACCAGTACAGTTTAAAATTGTTGCAAGACACATTCTTTTTTAGTTTCTCCTTCTTATAACATAATACAATGTTCACACACGTGTATAATCATGACTCAACTGGCTAAAGATACATGGTAGAGGGGTGGGAAGGCGGCACCTTAAATAAAATGTTGACTTTGCAAATTTAGATTAGTTTGCTCAATAGGCACAGCTGTGTTAAAAGAGATAAGTGGTGGGTATTTTAACTGCAAAAAAAAAGTTATTTTGTCTATTGTAAATGAGTTGCATTTTATGTTAGTGAATGTGTGAAATTTCCAGAAATTCTATCAAATTCCATGACTTTTCCCTTTTTACTAACTATGCCCTAAGAGCTAAGGTTTAATGTAGTTTATTGATTACATTTTTGAAACAACATAACTTAGTCTATATGGATTGGTGACAACCCTGAAGTAAATGGTTTATTTTATATGACTCTTTAAGTAAAACCTCACAAACTTTTAAGGTATGTAGGTATAATTGTATATTTGGAAGAAGATACAGGTCAACAGAAAATAAATATTGGTCAATTTTATTTCAATGTTGAAACATAATGGCGTATCATAAACTATATGAGAATATTTGTACATTTTCAGTGCTACTCATTTAGTAATTTAGTCGAGAGACCTCTGACAATGGAATCAGATACTACTTTAATTCTCCAACATAGGAGTATCATATTGGAGAATATTTTCATCGCAAGTCTCTCCTTGAGAAGTTTGGTTTGAATCAATATGTTCCCTCAAAACAAGTCCTAAATCTTTCCTCATCTTCTCAACATTAAGCCGGTGAAGGTCTTCTGCATGCCGTATCTTCTGCTGGTGCGACTCCTCCTCAAGCCTCAACTTCTGCTGATGGGCCTCATCCTCACGTTTCATTTTAGCACGGAAACATTCCTGGGCGTACGTCAGTGCATCTTTTGCCGCACTCACTTTGAGTTTTAATTCCTGCGCCTTGAGATGACTAAAGTTATGGCAGTTTCTCACCCATTCAGTTTCTGACACAGAGTTAGTGAAAAATTTACGATCGCTCCTGCGGGGTTTGGCATAAAGTTTGGGCACTTGGCGAAATGGTGAACTTCTTCCAAACAAAGGCTCATTATCATTATCAGCGGTATCACTGTTGCCATTACAAACTGGTTCAAGTATATATTCAGTAATATCATCTTCTGCAACCGCATCATCTGCACTATCTAGAAAACAAACATTTAAGATTAATTAAACTTATGAAACTATTCTTTTAATTTAACCTGGGATATTTAAAAATAAATTTTTTAACCAACTTATTATAATTATAAGAGCACATCAATTACTAGCTTAAATAATATATCCAGCCCCATCTGCTAATTCATCACTGTGAAAGAAGAAACCCCAATTTCATACATGATAAATATTTTGGCTATGCCAAGAATTGAACCAGGCCTTAGTTTAATAGGCAGCTGTGCTAATGATTGAGCAAAGGCATCAGACCTTATCTTTAATAATAAAATAAAGAGTTTGTGTACCTGTATGAGCATCACACAATATCTACCTCCACAGAGGACCAAGATTTTAAAATTAGCAGCCCCTGTGCACAAACATCTGTATTTCAAAGCTTTAATTCTTAATTACATTTTTAAATGTATTTTACCTGGTGGAAATAAATAAATTGGCGAGATTTATTTTTGTATGTTTGAAGTAAAGAAAAGTATTTCCTGGGGTTAACCTGGGGCAACTGAATACTTCTGTTAGTGAAACAATAAAAACACACACAATAATCATAATTTAAAAATACTAAGACAACCGGGTAGGCCTATTTGAATGTGTTAAAGAGGAAACATTTTAACCTATGCTGGTAGCACCATGATCTAATAACAATCTCGGTAACCTGGCGATCTAGGGGTAAGGTGTCAGACTTCTGTGCTCGGGGTTCAATCCTCGGTCCCAGAACAGATTTATCCGGTTGTCAAACCCTTCCTTCACCTCTGACAAGACGTGTATTAATCACAACTTATGAATATGTGGAACACCAGGCCTCCACCATGGTTCGGATCCCACGCTAAACTTTAGGTTCTCCATTTCATCTCACAATCACCCTGTCATCACACATTAGCGTAAGTGCGTACAACTCAAACGGGTAGTAAGACGTGGAGCTAATTAATAATAATAGTAATAATAATTTCAATTTCCTTTATTATAGTGCTGGCCAAGTCGTAGGACCTATAACAGACCAGCACTGAAAAGTACAAGGTACCATACAAATGCATATATTTACATGAGAAAATAAGATAAACAAAAATAGCTAAATAATGTTATATAATGATGAATAGTTAAAAATAGCAATAATAACAAAAAACTAAAAGTGGTTAAAAGCAGTAATAGTATGCAAAAAATAAATTATAATAGGTGCTACATTATCAAGGGAAAATTTGCAATAAATTTTGCTATTAAAAATATTAAAAGCAAAAAGGGCATCACAATAAAGTCTACGTGATAAAAGTGTTTGGAGCCCTAAGAGGTTTTGAATTCTGTCTTAATCATAACAAATCCGGTTACTATAAAATTTATCATAGCACGCAGCGACCAATTTTCTTTGAACGTTTTCCAACCTAAGATTCAGTTAAGGTAATGGAATTCCAAGCAACAGTAGCATATTCTAACTTAGATCTAACCAGGGTATAGTACAAACATAAAAAACGGTAAACTTTTTTAAATGATGATGTAATTAATTTAATAAGTCCAAGTAGTTTCAATGACTGGGAAATTACATGGTCAACATGATAGTGGAAAAAAAGTTTGTTATCCAGGATAACACCAAGATCATTAATATAAAGGGTGTGAATTATGTTATAGTTGCCCAATTTATAAGTAAAAAAGAAAGATTAGTTTTCCTAGTAAAAGATGTAGATTTGGTCTTAGATTTATTAATAGACATTCCATTTTCAAAAGACCATTGTAGAATACCATTTTCATCATTTTGTAACTCTATACAATCTGCAATAGATTTGATATTTTAAAATAATTTTACATTATCAGCAAAGAGTAAATGACTAGATGAGATCAAATATTTACCAATGTCATCAATAAACACATTAAAGAGAAGAGGACCTAACTTAGAACCTTGGGGTATGCCACAGGGGGCTAAAAATGTATTTGAGGTGTGTAAATCAATTTTAATAGTGAATGATCTTTGATGAAAATAACTGCTGAACCAATTTACATATGATTGAGAAAGGCCAAAATTACCAAGTTTAGAGAGAATAATACTATGCTGACAGTTATAATAATAATAATAATAAATAGTTAAATAATTAATAATAACAATAATAATAATAACGATAATGATGATAATGATAATAATGACGATAATAATAATAATAGCAACAATCTCATCTTTTTTATTATTATTTAGCACCGCATCTTACTACCCGTTCGGGTTATACACTTTAAGTACTAACTACGCTAATGGATTAGGAATTGGAATGGTTGAATTAGAGGAAGTGAACCCAAATTTGCATGGTGGGAGAGTGGAAAACCATTTAGGAAAAACCACCCCTAGTTCACCCGACTGAGAGTTGAACCTCGATCTCCTCATCCTCAGCAGTCAAGCTCAACACGACTAGCGCGTTAGCCAACTACACCACCGAGGCGGGTAACAATCTCGTCTAATTTGATAAATCTCGCAAATAGCTTAGGCAGATTTAAATCTCAACCGGGTGCATTTACTCTAACTACTCTACTCAACTTTTCAAGCCACACATTAAATTAGATTGATATGACAAAACGTTTACATTCTTTAACAATTACAGATAGTGTTGAAAAGTCACACATTTAATTTCATATCATAAGGTGGTTTTTCAGCTAACATAACTTTTTGAAAACTTTATAAATATCAGAAAATTTTGCTTATTCTTGAAAATGATCTTGGTGGAATTCTTCCTGCTAGTATTGAAATAAAAAAAAATATTTGAAAGCATTTATTTACCCCAAAATAGGAAACAAAAAGTCATTTTAAAATTTAAATCATCAGGAAGAGATGAGAGGCTAGATTATATGAAGTTCATATGGATTTACATGGATATAACCACCTTTGGTGGCCACATGGTCTAAGGCGCTACTCTCTCAACAGATTAGACTGCCAAAGGCGAGGATACCGGGGTGTGATCCCAGTCGGGATTGGGTACCGAGGGTGGTTTTTCATAAATGGTTTTTCACTCTTCCTTCACACAAATATGGGTATACATCCTCTAAATTCAATCTTCCTAATTCCTAACACAGTGTAATTAGTAAGCCTTACATAGGTGTACAACCCAACCTGGTATTAAGACGCGGTACCAAAAAACCCCTTGATGTCATAATTTACTTTTATTTTTATTCTTAAAAGAGAGCTATGTGCTTTTAAAAAGAAAATTACATTTTACAAGTTAAAGGGTATCTAAACAGTCAAACATCACTAAACATATTGATGGTTCGTGAAAGTCTTCTGTCACAGGTATGTGAAGTTGGGTGCTGTGGAGTGTGTTTTAGCTCAGCAATGTTATGCTGCCAGTGGGGAAAAAGAGCTCTGAGTAAGGGTAAAAAAAACTGTCAGTTTAGGCAGACTTCAAGATTAATAGTGTATTGACATGATAAGCAGCTTGCTTGCCACAACCACTTCAAATTTGCCAATCAGGCAACCCCATCAACATCCTTTGATAATTCTCTTGAGATATATCTGTGAGATTGTTAGATGTATGACAAAGTAATGGCATTAAATCTGCAAAACTCATTGCCATTAAATTAATGACTATTTACCTGACACAATTTGCATGGTTAAAAAAATAAACTTACAAAAATATTAACATAATAAAACAAGTATCCATCTTTACCAAATTTTTGCAATTAATAGTAAATAATTTTACCTACCAATTGAAATAAGCCACAGTGATGAATGGTTCACCACAGTGATGAATGGTTCAAATTACCATTATAACAATTATTATTAACCTATATATTTTAAATAAAATATTATTTCAAAGTTTTGTGAGCCTGAATGCAAATTTTAGTTCAATGTTTCAAGTGGCTATACATATACCTGGCTAGAAGTGTCAAAAAAATCTTCAGGGCTGTTGAAATGTTTGGGAAGGCATATTCAAGTCCACATTTGAAAATTAATTTCAAGAGAGCTTTAGGAGATGCATTATTCAAATTACTGTCTAGGCTCAGAGTGTGATGCTTAGACCTGAACTAACTTTTATGATTAACAATTTTGCTGTTCTTTAAATATATTCTTAACAATTATTGCTCAAAGGACATCATACATTAGCTCTAGCTTTTACTAGTGCACGCATGCAAAACAAATGTGGCTAGGCTTACATGTACACACCACATTACAGCTCTGGTTTGTTGGTGATGTGCATCCACCCCATTTTAGGCTCTTTTTTTATGGTACAATATTTTTATATTCTAATCACTTTGTTATACACACTAAAATGCATAGTTGAATGAGACCAAGATTTATAAATTTTGAAAACTTTAATAAATACTACACTCAAACATAAATTGTCAACAAAACACCCTAATTACTTTTGGAATGTAAATATTGATGAAGTGTAACTTTCCCTTAATAATGTGAGCTAAAATAGCTATGACATCATCATAAGATGTGTATCACTTGTAATTAATTATTTAAAAAACTAATACCGGTACTTTATTTTAGGCTATCTATAAAGATTAAAAATTAAGTTTATTAATAAACCTACATGTAAGGTTAGGTTAAGCTACTTGAAGAAGTATCATAATAATGGATATATAACTGTTTGTTTTTTTATATCCATGACATCATAAACACTGTATGTATTACTGTATTCCTGAGTTTCTTGACTTGTATTTTAAATTTAGTTGAAATGTGCACCATTATATATGGTTTATGTTATTTTGTTAGGAAAATAAATCTACTTTGTACTTTAATGTAAATTTTGCAACATGTTTTAAAACAAAGTAATTAATGAAAGGTTTTTTTAGAGAACATACATGTAGGCCATGCAATAAGTCTATTTGTAATAAGTTATGCCTTATGTGGATGGACATATAGGAGACATCTCAAATTCAAGCTTTCAAGGCCATGCTAACCCTAGAATGCTAAACCTCTTGTGCGAGACATGAATGCTAAACACTCGTAAGTTTTACTACTTTAAAATTTAATATATTGAAAACATAATTTTATTATATTATTGACAAAATGATAACTATTCCCAACCAATTCAAATGTTTTTTGTCGATTGTCATTTTTTTACACTACTTCATTAAATGATACACAGGATGTTGCCCTGTTTTCTCTACAGACAGAACAAGAACAGTGGCTTCAAAATGTCATAGTTATGCACCCTTGGTTTCATTGTAGGATTCAATTATTTCAGGATTTTTGGTTTTCTTGTTCATTACCATGTTCTCATGCGTAGTAGGAAGCAAGATTACAACTTTGTTTTGTTTTAGTTTGTAAGATACCATTGTCACTACATTAGTAAAATGTGTCATTAATGCTAAAATAATAATAATAATATTTAGCACCGCGTCTTACTACCCGTTCGGGTTATACGCTTTAAGTACTAATTACGCTAATGGATTAGAAATTGGGAAGGTTGAATCAGAGGAAGTGAACCCGCATTAGCGTGTAGGGAGAGTGGAAAACCATTTAGGAAAAACCACCCCCAGTTCACCCGACCAAGATTCGAACCTCGATCTCCCCATCCTCAGCAGTCGAGCTCAACACGACTAGCGCGTTAGCCAACTACGCCACCGAGGCGGGTCATTAATGCTAAACACTCGTACCTTTTACTACCGAGGTTCTCCTAGAGTACAAATAAAGCACATGACAAAAGAATTATTAACAGGTATAGTGAAGTTTCAAGGCCAACTGAACGTACTGGAGAGGGGAGCAGTCTAGCCCCTGCGTAAGGGAGGGAACATGACAATCTTGTACGCCTCAATAGTCAATTTTATGAAGGAATAGTATTCTAGTGTTAAATAATAGTACAGCTTATTAAAAAAAATATTGTTTTTTCGATTCTTAATGTTTTTATGATTGCAAAAATGTATGGCAACTATCAATAATTTGTTACTGTAGTTAAAATAAATTAAATTGATTATAGTTAGGTCTACCACCCCCGGTTTGTTTTCTCTATAAGGAACTATCGAACTTACCATCATACATCATATGGGCTCTAATGGTGCTTTGTATATTCTAAAATAACCCTAATTAGCTTTTAGATGGTAGGGCCAATGCCAAGTGTATATTATTACAAAATACGTATCTTATATCTGTTATGGCAGTTACATATTGATATTTTAAAAGTGTTTAATGTACTAGTATCTAATATGAAAGGTTCATTAGGCCTATTGAAAAAGTCTTATTTAACTTTTTGATACATTCCAACTTACTTAGTGTAGCATCATCCAAACCGTCGGTTGAAGTGTCGGGTTCTTTTGAAAGGTTAGAATTGTATCGCTTCCCTAGTAGAGCATCTAACTCTGGTTCAAAAGGACACACTTCTCTATTATTTGAGTACGAAACACCCTTCCGAGCTGCTGCATAAGATGCTTTTAATGCTTTCCATTTAGCCCTTATTTGTTCATGATTCTTTTCAGATCCAGCTTCTCTCATCTGTTCTTCCATTAGTTTGTAAATGCTAGCAGTTCTATAACGCTTCTTTTGTAACAAGGTGAAAAAGTTTTTTTCTTTCATTAGATTAATTAAATACAATGTTTCTTGTTTTGTCCAAAAGGGTCTGCTATTTCTCCTTGTATCCATGTTTACAAAATATCATAGATTATATAAACACAATATTTGAATAAATTAAATGGTAAAACTCTGGTAACAAGTTATTTATATAGATAGGTACGAGAGAAGTCATTGCAGCCATTATGGCTTATATTTCTTTTGGCCTTCATCGGCACCGTTCATGTGTATACATTACTGGTGGAGGTGGAATTTTGAAACAAAAAGTTAAGGCCATTGACAGGCTTAATGTTATCTATGTTGCTTGAACACAAAGCTAAACTTTGCTTATTGATGTTCCACATTTGTTTAAAGTTTGTTTTGTAACCATCTCAGAAGTATTTGCTAAAGACTTAAGGGTCATCCAGGGTTTAATATTTGCCAGAGTTGAGCACCCCTACTACCCGTACGTTTTCAAAGAAATTTCAGTCCCGGGAGAAAAAACACTTAAAATAAGTGAAAAAGTAGCACCACGGGTCACTAAGTTTTGTTACTACAGTAGCCCAAACTCTTCTTTGGTGCTGCGTGACAGCTCATAGCTGACAGCTGATGGCTTTGAAAAGTTACCAGACCAAATCATGAATCCCTACGCCAAACCATATGATCTGCAAAAACATGTGCTTAGCAGCTGTCAGTCAGCACCAAAGAAGTCATGGGGCTACTGTATAAGTGGTTTATTTTAATTGTTACATAGCCAGAAGTTATGCTATAGTTTTGATATTTGTTTATTTAATTAGGTTTTTTGCCTACCCTTACATTGTTTTCTAGTTTACCGGAATTTTTTTCTTGTAGTTTATTCCATGCAATAAAAATTATTGTACTATACAATAATCTTATATAAGAGGCGTTCAGGTATTATACAAAATAACCTTTGGGGGGTGGAGGGGGATTCGAGCTTCACTTATTTTCGTGACAAGGGGGAAGGAGGGGTTTGACCAATGCCTACATAAGACAGAGAGAGAGACAATCATTTAATTACCAGTTTAATACCCTAAATTTAAATTCTTTGTGTAACAATATTTATTCTGAATTACTTCACACCATTATTCACACCTCTATGTTAATAACTACCGGCAATTTATAAATTGGATAAACAATTATTTTTTTCCCTGTGATTAGGTAACAAAATAAGTCGACAGATATTCCTTAACCAATACAGTTTTTTTTGGGAAAATACTATATAAGCAAGAGAGGGGGTCCAAGTGCTAAGTGTTGTTGTTCCAAAAAAGTTCTTACGTAATACCTGAACACCCCATAATCTATATCAGTAAATTCAAATCAATGAGTGTATTGTTTATAAACTTTAAAATAAGCACGTAATTCTAATTACAATATAATATGTATTATTCTAAAATTCTGAAATTGGATAGGAATATTGGAAAGTCTAGCCAGGAAGGCTTTGGTTACGTTACTAGCCTCATAGTGTCCTGACCTGGTAACGACATCTAAATCAAATTTTTTGTTAGTTTTGCTTTTCCATTGATAAATTGGCCTACTTTTTATTTAAATATCCAAACCGACGTACTAGAACAATTGCTTTTTTTTACAGACCGTTGCTTACTTGATAAACAAATGTTCCTCTTAGGGTTTTGATGTTGCACCATTTTAACTAACAGTATACACTAAGCACTACCACTCTTGAAGCCAGTGTACGAAAAAAAGAAGAAAAGAGAGAATGAAAAGAAAATGAGCCATTCACCCTGCAAGGTGACTCATCTGACTTCTCTAACGACACTTCCCCTCTTTCACTGCAAAGTAGATAACTTCACTCCATTACTAGCCCCTGGACCGCATTGTCTTCCATTTTTCTCGTTTCTTATTCTAGATAGATACATGGTTTCACGGACTTTTTTAAATCTAAATTATAGCAGTAGTATGGCTATGTGCTCTTTCCACGAATAAATATAATAGCTGTATATTATTAAAAAATTGCTTACAATAAAAATACTTTCAGATAAAAAATAATTTAAAATGACGTAAGACAATTTTTAGAATGATTTCAGAATTTATGATTTTTGTTTCAATGTTCTATCTTTAAAACTCGCTGAATAAAGAGGAAACACACTAACATGGGAAATACTATCTTGTTTAGCTGTGACGTCACATATAGGCTACGTCATTAAAGTTCCTCTTTTTCAAACCCTTTCTCTTTAAAATTCTCTCTAAATCAATCACACTTTCTATATCTCAATCTCAATTTCACTTCTTATCTCACCCTCACCCTCTATATCTCAAACTCACACACACTCTCTCTCAAACTCACTTTTTCTTAAACTCTCTTTCTCTCTAAATCACTCTCTCAATTTTTCTCTTTAACTCTCTCTCTTAAACGCTCTCTAATTTTCTCTCTAAACTACTAATTTCTCTCTCTATAACTTTCTCTTTAAACCTCTCTCTCACACGCCCTCCCATTTTCTCTCTCTTTCACACACTATCTCTCCCAAATTTTACCATATCTTTTTCTCACATACACATACTTTCTCAAACGCATTCTTCCTCACATATTCTCTTTCTCTCTCAGTTTCTCTCAAACCCACTCCTCTCCCTCACACACACACACACACACACACCACATATACACATTCTCTTTCACTCCTCTATTTTTTTTCTGTAACGCATAAAAATAATATCATTATCACTCGCTCCCACTCACTTGATCTCTATCAATTGCTCATTGGAGTCTCTTACACTCACTTTCTCACATTCAAACTTTTATTTTCCCACTCACCCACACACTTACACAATCACACACTAAACACTTACAATCTCATTTTCATTTCATCACTCTCTATCATATATATTATTATTATTATTAGCACGGTGTCTTACTATCATACTACCCGCTCCAATAAATACAACTCTATTATGATCCCTACAATGGTAATCCTCTCCGTTGTAGTTCACGTAGGTTAATAAGACATCTTAAAACAATGCTGGACAATATATTTCACTACCTAATCCAATTGAATATTAATAGTTTGTTCGTGTACTTACCAAATTAATCTGCTTACGCTAGTAATCTGCAAGGCTGGCCTACACCTGGCGTCCTAAAAACGACGAGTGGATCAAGTGAGATACGATGTGTCAACAAGACATCCCGTCCCCCCAATTCTACTGGCGAGTAATGAGCCGGGCAGCTTTGAAGACAACTAGAGGATAACTATTTACCTGGCCTCTGACGGGGGGAAGAAGAACCACCTTCAAAACATCAGATGATTGAAGAAATTGGCTGATATTCCGATGGAGCAGCATAAACAATGGTTTACGTGATTGTTGGAAGACATCGTTGACGTCACCTAGCGTGTGTTTTTGTTCTCTCACCTCCCCTCCTGTGCAACGAAACTCCTATATAAATGGCTACGCAAGTATGCCTAATTGACTATCATATCATCTACGATCGACGACGGACCATTGTCACAGAGCTGGACAATGGCAGGATAAACTTGTATATTGTATCGAAATCGTAACTATGGCGATTCGTAATATGGACTTTAATTTATTTTCAACTCTTAAACGTTAATATTCTGTTTCTGAAACTAACTATCTTACTATGATCGTTCTATTTAATACAAAACTCTACATTTTGTATTTCGCCACTTGGGCGCTAGAGTCTTTGTGTAATATTCATTCTAGTAGATATCCACTTATTATTGATTGATTCAAAGTTTGTGCAAGTTAAAATTAATATGTTAGAAATTGTGGATAATTGTATTTATGTTTTCTAATCATCGAGGTAACATTTCTTATTTAGTTAACATATTGAATTATCACAAAGTAAAGTAACTACTATTATTATTTTTGTATTTATGATATATTTATGATATATTTATGATATATTTAAATGTGCAAAGGTTAATTAAATATATTTTTCTAAAGTATGTCCTATTAAGACATTTGAAGTATTATTTATTGATGGAATTATTGTTTAGGTTCCTAATTCTGAGTCAGGATCAGATAGTCCCGGGGGAGTTTGACTATAGTCTGTTAACCAAACTCTCGCGTTATGTAAACTGCGTTATATTATATTTTCAAAGTTAGAGTAAAGTTATATATATATATATATATATATATATATATATATCTTCGTTCTCTGTGAATGGCGAAACCTTTGTAACCGTTTCAAGGTGCCCATTCGACCCTTATAATGTTCTATTGTACTAAATTTCAATACGTAATGTTGTTGTGTCTCATATAGACTGAACCGTCAGAATAATGATTGGATTTCAAGTTTCTCTATTGTAAATATACCTGCGCAACTTTAAGGATACAAAGTTGTTGTTATTAAGTTTAATTTTCAACATAACTCATTATGATATAATGAAACCATGTACTATTTTCTGCGCTCTTGTTATTAATTTGAATAAACAGCTCATATTGTTGCTTTTACATATTTCTCATAATTTCCCTGTAACTTGTTCCTTAAATTCACTCTCTCCCTTTTATTATATTCATGGTCGGTAATAAGAGGACTCAGAGAGGGTGCAACAGGACCTACAGTTAAACGTGGAATCCGAACCACGGTAGAGGCCTGGCATTCCACACATTCACAAGTTGTGATTACTACACATCTTGTATATATCTTATATATAATTTGATAAGCCCTTTTCATGTATTTTAAATTACGAGAAAATGGCTGAACCTACTTTGACAGTTATACAATCATTTTAAAGGTTAGGGGTCTGAGATATCGGCAAAAATAGTAGTTCAAAACAAAAATCCACTTTTCCTAGCGAGTTTTCCATCTTTTCCTTCTGTGTGGGCTGTCTATCATCTGTACAGTCATTCTTTGTCTACATCACCATGGAAACCATGATTTGTATGGTTGTATATCGCTAAATAAAATATTTCTGGTTGGTTAAAAATAATATTTAGATTTTTAATTGAGTGTTTTGGTGCAACAAATAGATAGCGAGCTGGGAGAGGGGTCTCTTTAATGTTATCATTGTGTCGTGAAGAGGGAAAATAATCAAAATATACGTTTTGACTCAAATTAAACGCCGAAAGCTAAATATCTATGTAAAGTTAATAATATTTTACGGGTAAACATTTGACTAGAAAGTCGAGTGAGGATAAATTATATAGAACTTTTCCTAATAAAAAGCGTATAATACATTTTAGTTAAATAATCTGCATAAATCGCTGTAACGATCCACTAGTAAGGAATATTCCTCCACGAACAGTTTCTTCCCCTTACCTGTTACTATTTGCTTATAGTATATTTTGCATTGAGGGTAAACTCTAAGCATCTTAACGAGGGACTGCTTTAATGCAAGTTCGGTAATGATCAGTTAAGGCTTCTTTCCGCAATGAAACACTAATAATCACACGTTTGAAAGTGGGTACTACTTGGAATATTAGAAATTTAATAGTTCTAACATCAACTAGATAAGTATTGAGTTTAAAATATTTTACTGACGTATTATGTTAGTTTGTAAGTTATACTGCTGAGCTGCATATATTTCAAACTCTGAAGCCTCACCGTTTCTTGGTATGTACTTTCGTGAAAATTTTAAACTGTCTCTACTAAAATCGCATCAGTAATTTGTAAGAGTGTACGAAGCTTCAAAATGTCACAGTCTAAGCTCAATATTATTTAACAAAACTAGGTATTGGTCTATAACGTAAACATAGATAAGAACAGATATGCCAGCATAAAATATTATAGTGTGAGTTATAGTTTAAATATTTGAAGTAATGATATGTGACAAACCATCACAACTTATCTTTGACTTTAGCTTCGACTTGCTTTGAATCTTTAAATACCAAGCTGCACGTTGATTTCACTTTCCATTTAAAATGTGACCCCTGCACACCCCTAATAATTTGTATAGGATTTTTTGTAAGACTTAGTGACAAAACATTTAATCTTTAATATAAATGATAATCTTTGTGAGTGGTATACACTTGTGAAACTTGTTTGGTGCTTCCAAGACATATCAGTCATGTGTTGGTTTTTTTTCTTTTCGTATTATCTCTGTCGCTGTTCGATATGGTAACTTTATAACAGATCTTTCGTTACGTCGTAGTGACTGTTCATGACAGGTGGTTTAATTACCGACATCTCCCACGTAACTCTGCTCTTGGCATGAAAACTAATTGCCATAACCACCCGCGGCGTACTCCACCGTTTAATCAAAGACTGCCCGGTTCAAAGACGCCATTGTTATTACGAAGCAGGAGAAATCTTTCTGAGTTCGTTCTTTCTAGGAATATATTCATGGGGCCGTATGGGAACCTCAACTTGATTTAACTAAGCCTGCAATAACATAACTACTGTTATGTTGTTGATAAAATGCAAATTTTTATTTATACTTTAAACCCCAAGTTATCGAAAATATTTTTATTTTTCATCTGTGCTATCTGTATATTAACACTAATAATGAAATGAGGAAGGTGATATTTTAAAAGAAATATCGTATTCTAGTGAAAGGAGAGTGGGAAACTTCCTTAAGTGAAATTACCCTCAGCACACCCAAGTTGAGGGTTGGCAGGGTAATAAGAGGCCTCTAAAATAAAAGCATCAAAGATGGAATCAGGTGCTGAAGAACTGATAGCTCCACGTAACCCCGATATTAAACTGTCTCTTGCATGCTCATAATTTACATTGGCGTCCAATCGTGGGGGATAAAGTAGAATTGGTTTCCACCAATCACAACCGTTCATTGTTCCTCGTTTCCTTTCTCTAACAGACGTTTATGTTCAGGATGTGAACAAGGGAGTGGAAGATGAAAGTTTGGATATTATTTACGCAACTGACGAAGGTATTCATGAAGTGAAATAATATTTCTAAACGCCGAGAATCCCGTGGACTTTGACTCTCTTAAGGGCCCATTTTACGACTGATTAACCGGGATGAGCCATAAATTACATTGAAGTACTGCTGTCTGCATTGCTCACTTTACAACGGGGAAATTGGGATTAATAAAATAGTTTTTATCATTTTTAAATAACTGTTTTAAAATATGGTTATATTAAAAAAAATAAAGGTACATTGGTTTCACTGGCCCCAATGAAACCGAAGAAAAATAAATTAGGATGAAAGTGGGAACATAATTAGGAAAACCCACCCTCAGCACACTAAGCTGGGACTCAAAACTGGAACTTCCTGTCACCAGTAAGCCAGATAGTTTGACAACAATTAGAGCTCACGCTCACAGGCACAGTATCATAGTCATGGAGGAGCGGGAAGGTGGTTAGAGCTCTATATGCATTGTGCGGAAAAACAGACTCTATCTTATGGATCTAGATTATCTGTAGCGAAAATTTATAGGACTAGTCAAGTGGACTATCTTCAAGTTATGAAAAAAATCTTCTTTAATTACTAAGATTCAGGCACCTCTTCCACTCTCGATTCATAAAAAACAATTAAACACCCTTTATCTAACATCTAAAGCTATCCAAATTTCAAACCCTTCCCACATATAAGTACAGCTTGTAGCTATTTCATAATCTTACATACATCACTACTCTTAAACTTTGATTGTAATGTTAATGAGCCCACAATGGTGGTATTAAGTCCCATTAACTTCGCTTTGGATGATGTTTCCATAGAGTAGTGGTTAACCCTCCTTACAAATTAAACTACTGTTTACCCGCATCAGTGGGCACACGGACTAAACCTCATTGTTGTCTTGTTCAGTTTGTCGTTGAAATGGGTGTCTGGGGATAGGATTCCAGTCAGGAGTACTGATTATACTTTTTCGTAACAGCAACAGTCTCTCCTCTCATATTGACAAACACGTGTCATGGATAATTCGTAAACAATCAAAGTTGAATCAACTTTAAAAATTGCGCATTATTCATTACTTTTTGGCTGTGAGTACCACGTTTGAAAACACGATAGCTCCTCCTCATTGGAATGATGAGTATAAATGGGAGGGAGAAAAGTTCACGTAATGTATTTCTTTAATTTTTGGGGGAAGATTTTCCACCTATTTAAACAGAATGAACAAATTCTAGATATCCTAGGTTTGAAAGTTTTTACTTAATTTTAATTTATATTAATAATGGAAAAAAAAGTTACATTATCAAGTGAGTTATAATAAAGCATTAACAGCGATTCTTTTCTATTCTCCCACCTACGAATCAACTGCAGTGATTGGCGTATAATAAAAACTAGTAGTAAGACGCGGTGTTAAAAAAAATGCATGACTTGGCGGTTGAATTAGTCATGTTTAATTGGTCTGCTGTATAAAAAATAGTTTAACAATTCAATAATATAATCAAAGCTTTTACGAATACTTCTCCTGGGATTCAAGGATTTAAAGAATATACTGAAAAGTTTTTGGAAAATTTTCATCTATAATGATGAGCTGTGCACTAGTGGTTTTTACAGTAAGACCGTCTTGCACGCACAGTTTTGTGGCAGAGAAGGTTTACTATCAAAACCATAATAGAAATATACATTATGCATTAGTGCAAAGCAGCCCTAATTCTTTCCATCATTTATCCCACACATTAACGCATGCCGCAACCAAGCACGCTCGCCTGAAAACACCTTAAGAGCGTGTACTCTGCACAGAGGGGCCCGAAAAGCAAGTAGCTTAGTTGAAAAGTGGATTATCCCTCCCACATCGTCCCATCCTTTCCACTGCCCGTGAAAAGGTTTAATTCAGTCTGTCGAGAGAGCTAGGTCAGGGGTCTAGGAAGGGGTGGGGTTCGAGTGGGTTCCAAAGGGCGCTAATTCAGCTCACTCCAAGGCTATGCTCCTAAAACCCCTTGCTCCCCCGTTCACGTGCACTTAACTCAACCAACCGCAACGTTCATCAGAGCGGTATTTAGGGGTTGGATACGTACACACATTAAGCTTCTCTCTCTTTAATGTTCTATGCGGCTGTCATTGTCTTAACCGTTCTACACTAGCCTCACTTTCTTACTCCCTAAATTACCCCCACTGTATTACCCCCTCCACTTACCCCACTGTCTTTCCCCCTCAACTTACTTCATCTTCTTAAGGGCGTACTGCCCAAAATGAATAATATAATAATTATATATATAATTATATATATTAGTAGGTCTTCTTAGACTAAACTTGGATCAGTGTATTAAATATAGATTAAATGTGTATTAAGCACAGTGTTTACTCAAAGTTTTAAATTTTGGCATCTAATGCAATTTTTTTTTAGAAAAACTAAAGGATGCAAAGATTTCATATTTGGAGTATTAGAGGTATTTGAGGAGGTTTATTAATTGAAATAAATATTATTTCAATGAACCTTCAATTAATAGCATAAAAAATTACCAAATAAATGCAATATTCAACTTATTATTTTGTACACTTAAAAGTGTGTAATAAATGGAGGAAGTAAGTCAATTAATGCCGACTTCTTTTAACTTTATGATGGTACTTCATTCACATTAATATTCAATCTGAACCTCTTGAAAATTGATGCGAGCTGAGGTGATTCATATTTTGCCCCTGGATTTTGAAAATATATCTGATACAACCCCGCAAAGCCGAAACAGAACGGCCTGGTCCGCTCTAAGGAGAGCAGATAGCTCATCGCTTCTCCCTCCAAGTCACTAGCTGTCTGTCCTTGAAACCGTAAATATGTCGCCAGTAGTTTTAGCATGTTTGTGAAGCTTATCGCTCTGACCCATCACCATCTATCTTTAGGTATTGTCACCTGGCTCTCCATCGTTTACAAGTGCTACTATTGATGAAAGGATTTTTTCAGTGTGGTTAAGTGTAATTGCATTTAATGTCTTTAGGGATGTGTGAAGTGTATTAATTGTGGAAAAACAATTTTTATTATTTAAAAAAAATGGCCCCACAAAGTTTAAAGATGAGAGAAGATATTTAAAAAGAATAAGCATTCCAAGGCAATGAAACTCTTTTACGAAAAAATTCGGAAAGCTCAAACCGCTAATAAGTTGAGAAAATGACTTCGAACCTATATTATATTATTTAACTTAAGTGATTAACTTTTTTTTTGAAAATTCTTTTTTAATCTAGAACTAAATCCGGAACCTCCAACTTAGCACGTCAATATCTTACCACTGAGCTTTTAGGGCTAAACACTAACTTATTAGCGGTATGGGCTTTCCGAATTTCTTCGTAAAAGCGTTTCATTGCCTTAGAATGCTTATTCCTTTTGCCTTTTACATATCTTCTGCCATCTATACTGCCGTTTGAATTTTTTGAATTAATTTTAAATGGTTTCTTGGATATAATTTGTAAGGCAGAAGTCACTAACCTTTATTTAGCTGCGGACCACATAAATGTTTTACCATAACGCTGTAAACCACTTATTAACTATTTAGCAAAATATTTTAGATTTTTTTTAAATGACCTTGAACAAAGAATACAGCGTGAGATGAAAGCCTATATTTGAATTAGTTAATATATATGCACAACTGTGCAGCATGTTAAATAAATAAAGATAAATTACTTTTTAGTCATATTGGCCACGATATGAAATTTGTAGGTTAATATATCTTTCTTCTTATAAATAATTTGACTAGCCCGTTTCCGGCAATAGAAATGATGAGGAAATGACTGAACAGATCTTGACAAACGAACACTCATTTTAATGGTTAGAAGTCCAGGATGTCGGGAAAAATAATAGTTTCCCACGAAAACGCGATTTTCACAGAGAATTTTCAGTTTTCCATTCTTTGTTTAATCACCATGGAAACCGTTATTTGCTGCATGGCTGTAAATCTCTATATAAACTATATCATCTTGGCTAAAATATAATAACTCAATCTTCATTAATTGTTGGTCCGAGCACATAACAATTTTCTCTTTGGATGCTGGTCATAACACATCTAAATTGAGCTGCCTTAATTGGGGAAACATTTATATTTTATTGGACTGCTATCGTTAATTGGAATTTAAATTGATAACATTGAGTATAATTTGAAAATTAAAAGGTTAAGTTGTTAAGCTCGTGAAAATAATTGTCTACGTTTTGTTTCACGCATGATATAATTATTTTAAAATATGTTTTGATATGTATTGTAAGCCCCAAAACAATAAAATTATCTTGAATAATGTTTAGAAAAATATCCATTTTAACTATCTAAGTATGAATTTTAATATTATTTTTTTTCCAAATAGTGGTTTTTTATGTTAAGTTTATTCTAATAGTAACACAATACAAATATATAGGTTGAGGTATATTTTAATTTTACCGCTTAATTTTGAGGGTATATTTAAAATTAGTAATGTTTTGTGTACCGCATATATCTTCTTCACATTCTTACGAATAGGCCTACAATAAGTTCACTTATGTTTCCATGTTGCTAATTAATTTTGAGGGAATGATATTTCAAATGTTTGAGTACCACATCTATATTTTCACATTCTCTCTCTCAATCCGACTCTCTCACTCACACACACTCTCTCCCTTACACACTCACACAAAATCACGCACCCCCTCCCACAGACACTCTGTAAAACACTCTTTTTAATAGTCTTTTTTTGTTATCTCTGTTACACATTATCCCTCTCTCTCACACACACTCTCTATACTCACATACACGCTCTATCACATAATTTCTCTCACAGTATATTTATTATACTCGCTCTCTTAATCTCTTTCTCAAACGCTTTCTATCTCTTAAACGCACTTTCTCTCAAACGTTCTTTCTATCTCTTAAATGCTCTCTCACAATGATCTCTCTATCTCTCTATCTCTCAAACTCCTTCTATTTCAAACGCTCTCTCTCAAAATCTCTGACTAAAACTCTCTATCTCAATCTCACTCTATCTGACTTTGACTCAAACTGTCTATATCTCAATCCCACTCTCTCAAACTTTATTTCTCTCAATTTATCTTTCTAACTCTTTCTCCCAAACACACTCTCTATCTCTTTAACTCTCACTCGAACTTTCTCACAATCTAATTTTCTCTCACTGAACTAATCTCTCCACAATAACTTTATCTTTCGAACTCTCTATTTCGAACCCTCACATTTTCTCTCTCCTTCACACAACATCCCTCCCAAAATTTCACACGCTTTATTTCCCTCTCTCTCTCACACACACACACTCACACTCACACACTTAACTTACGCATGCTACCTTAACTATTATATTTCTCTTTCTCTCTCTTTCTCTCTCTCTCTCTCACACACACACACACACTCTCTCTCTCTATCTTACACATACTCTCACTATCACTCGCACACACTCCCTCGATCTTTCTCAATTATTCATTCTCAGTTTCCTACGCTCACTTTCTCACAGCTCACATCCACTCTCTCATTTTCCCATTCATACTCACTTTCTCCCATTCATATTTTCACACTCACCCACATACTTACACAATCACAAATTCAAACACTTTCATTTCCACTATCACATTTTATCACTCTCTCTATCATATATATCCTATAAATAATTTGATAAGCCCGTTTACAGTAATATAAATTACGAGGAAACGAATAAACAGATTTCGACAAATGAACACTCATTTTATAGATAAGGTAATCAGGATGCCGGTAAAAATAGTGTCCTAAAACAAGAACCCAATTTTCTTAATAAATTTTAGTTTTTCTTCTTCTGTGTGTTCATCTGTACAATCATTCTTTGTTTACATCACCATGGAAACCATGATGTGTTTATCTGTATATTGGTAAATAAAATATTTGTCTTTGTTTAAAAATAATACCAGCTCAATCGTTAGGTACTTGAGTGATCTGTGCAACTAATAGATATAGATCTGGGAGAGGGGTAATTTTAAAATTCCCATCGGAGTTTTAAGGGCGTAAATATACGTTTTGATTCAAATTACACACCGAAAACTATCAAATCTAAGAAAAGTCGATAGCCTTTGACAAGTAAACTTTTAACTAAAAAGTGAGTGAGGGCTTATGATAGAGATCCTTTCCCAATAAAAAAGTTTAAAATACATTTTAGTGTAATAATCTGCAACCATAGCTGCAACGAACAATTAGTTAATATATATAGTTATTTTTAACCGTCTCACATCTCTCTGGTTGAGAAAAAAATAGTAATTGTCAAAAAAATCAAACTCGAGATTTTGATTGATGTCGACGTTTCATGACCCCCTAAATCCGAAAAAACGTTTTTTAAATAATGTCAGTCTGTTGCTCTGAATAGTGACGAAACTATTTGACCAATTGGGCTAAAACTTGGGATATTGGGTTTTCATAAGGTTTCTCAGAGTTAAAAAAAATCTATCCAATCCTCAAATTAATGATAGTATTATTTTACTTAGGGGTGGAAAGAGAAAAAAATAGATTATATCCAACTCGACTCGATTAAAATTCGTATATATGTATTGTTTAATATTAAAACAAAATGGAAGTTCTCATTTCCTCATGAAAAAACTTTGAGGGTAATTTACACTTAAGGAAACTTCCAATTTTTAAAGTATTTCCGCACCTCTTTGAGATACAAAATAACTAATCATTTCTAAAATGAAGGCATATTAAATATAAAAATCATTATCTGATATATATATATATTTTTATAATACCAATAGTTTCCGAATTATATATATATATATATATATATATATAAGTGTGTGTCGGGGGTGAATGGGAAAATCCGGCCTATTGCAAAAGGCACCGTCAATTTACAATGAGCAAGGCTAGTTGGAAAATAATATTTTATTTGCTTATCAGCCTAATAACTTTTAGTTTTATTGCAATGAGCCCATAGAGCTTTAGGCTATTAAGGAAATGCACCTTTGTTCGCTCAATCACTCTAGTTGATTCCAGGCTTATTGCCATAGGTCCAAGATAGTGAGGGCTTATTAAAAAGTCTACAGCAGAGGTTCCCAAACTGTGGGACGTACAATTATTCTCGATGGTATGCCATAAGGATCCAAACACAACAAACAAATTAAAGTCTTATAAAAATGACTTCATAAAATCTAATAAATATATTACAACCCAGTCTAATAAAAGTGACCTATATAGATTTCTGACACACAAATTCATAAAGACATCCCAGAAAAATATGTAACTTTTTGTGAAGATGAGAGTAAGGAATCAAAGTTTTGGGGGGTCAGGGATATATCAGTTGCAAGTGTAGTCAAAAAAAATAAATAAAAAAAGCGTCAAATGAAAAAGTGTGCCTCTAAGAAGGCAAAATAATTGTGTACATCAAAATGTCACAGCATTTTACCGTGTGCAAATAAATAAAAAGTGCTATATGTAAAGTGTGAATTGACAATGGTAAATGTCACCATATACTTGTAAACGTGTATATTTCTTCTATAAAAGAAAGGTAACTATTAAATTTGTATCTGTATTATTATTTTTCAATAACCAATATTTATTCATAAGAGTTTGTTACTTTTTTTAATATCTTTTAATATACATTAATTTAACTTGAGATTTTGAATCAAACCTTGCAATCGTACGGAACTTAGTAAGTTGATTTAAGAACATGCGGAAAGAGAAAAATATTTTCTGTAGACCAGCGGTTCTCAAACTTTTGGAATGGTGTACCATCCCAACAATATCCGTAATTTGGAGTAGGTAAAACTGTTTGCGTGTTTATTACAAGATTGTGTGGCTGTACCGTCTCTCTGAGCTGTAATCAATGTTGCCACCCCTACAATCACCAGTGAATATATTTTATTTTAGGTTAGACTGGGTCGTAATATATTTATTAGATTTTATGAGTCCATTTTTTACGACTTTAATTTGTTTGTTTTGTTTGGCTTCTCACGGCATACCATCAGGAATAATTGTACGTCCCACAATCTCGGTCGGGTGAACTGGGGTGGTTTTTCCTAAATGGTTTTCCACTCTCCCTCTACGCAAATGAGGGTCCATTTCCTTTAATTCAACCTTTACAATTCCTTATCCATTAGAGTAATTAGTACTTAAAGCGTATAGCCCGAACGGGTAGTAAGACGCGGTGTTAAATATTATTATTATTATTGTACGTCCCACAGTTTGGGAATCCTCGGTGTAGACATTTTAATAATCCCTCACTATCTTGGACCTATGGCAATAAGCCTGGAATCAACTAGAGTGATTAAGAGAACAAAGGTGCATTTCCTTAATAGCATAAAGCTCTATGGGCTCATTGCAATAAAACTAAAAGTTATTAGGCTGATAAGCAAATATAATATTATTTTCCAACTAGCCTGGCTCATTGTAAATTGACGGTGCCTTTTGCATTAAGCCAGTTTTTCCAATTCGCCTACGACATAATTATATACTGTATATATAATACACTTATATAATATTTACAGATACATATATATAAATACTTTATATATATTACGGAAGTCTTAAATTTGGAAATTGCTGTAATGCTCTGTGAGCGTGATATTACTCTTTTCTCTAACAGTCTATATTATTTCGTTTATGCTCTTTGGTAGAATGTGCAACTCTGTCTATTATCTCGTTTCAAATATCTTACGAGTTTTAAATAAATATATATTTTTTATTTACAGTAGCGAGAATGTCTATGCTGTTCACCCACCCCACCTATTAAAAAAAAACAAATTAGCCCTTTTATAAATCAAAATCTATAAATTCGTTTGTGGATATAACTAAGAATTTTTTTTTATCATGCTAGAAAATTACGAAGCTTAGTTCCGTCGGTAGTGCGTCCACCTACGGAGCTAAGGGCCCGTCTCGATCCCTGACATAGCTGAGAAATGTATCATTGTTGGAATGTGGGTTTACCCTTTCACAGTTATGAATTGACGGCCGGGGGGTGGGGGGTGGGGTGAATTTTTTGTCTGTCCTGGATTTAAGATTAGAGTAATTAGAACAAAAAGGCTTATAACCTGAACAGGTAGTAAATTACGCAGTGCTAAAATAAAAGTAAACGCTAAAATAAAAGTTAAAAAAAAAAAAATAGCACCGACAACTTACAATGGCATCACGTAACATAATTTGCGAGCCAATAATGTATTAGATAGTTTCAGGCTACAAATGTGTCCAATTGGACACTAACAATATGTGCATTTGTGCACAGAATGTCTACATCAATATTCCACTTTTCCCTTTCCCGTTCCACAATCATAATCTCTTTTTATGTCCTTTATCATCAAATGTTTTTAAAAATGTATTTTCCCCCTTTGTTCAGACGTAACGAATTAGTTTTATAACAACCATCAAAACATAGTTTGTACGTCACAAGTCAATTCTCGTGTCCAGATGTCATTTTATAATTTATTTAATTTGAAGACGGGGCTATAACCGTAATTAACAAATACTCATATTCGACATCATGTAGAGATAATGCTTTAAATACTTTAAATACTTAATCTATTAGTTCGATATATCTGTACATGGCACACTTAGTGTAATTAACATTTATATTTTATTAATTACACTAGTGTGCTAATAATGAAAAATGACTAAAACAGAGGTAATGCACCCACATTTTTGTTGAGGGACAATGGGAAACCATTTAGAAAGATGCACCCTGTGTTTAACCACTAGAGATTTGAACCCTGACAACCATTTATCGATAAAATAAACTAAATGAGCTTAGTGTTTAAATCACGTTAAGGTTAACTTTTAAAACTGAACCGACGGTTTAGTTTGGTCCCGCGGTGACCTGGTGGTATAGGGGTAAGGTTTCAGACTTCTGTGATATGGGTCCGGGGTTCAATCCTCGGCCCTGGCACAGATTTATCTGATTACCAAACACTTCCTTCACCTCTGACAAGAAATCTTGGGAATGTGTGGAATGCCAAGCCTCCACCGTGTTTAGGATCCCACGTTAAACTTGTAGGTCCTTCATTTCATCTTACAATCACCCTACCATTACACATTAGCGTAAGTGTGTATAACCCGAACGGGTAGTAAGACGCGGTGATAATATAAATAATGATAGTAATAGTTCGGTTCCTGACTTACAGTTTTCATCCATAATAACCAGAGAAGACTGTCTATCTGCTAATCTGCCCCTACTCCACACTCTACTCTACCCAAAACTTCAGCCCAAGAATTTCCAGTCACCCCACCGCTGACGAAAATAGGTTCTTTGGTTCTCAACGGGACGAGCCTTTAGCAACAACTTTCACCTTTTCCTCGGCGATACAAACGCTACTTAACGGATTTTTCTCAACATTATCTCTGTACAATTAACGTTAACTTCTTTAATACTATCATTGTTTTGCCCCCTACACTGCACTCACTGTATTACCCCCTTCACTTACTTCATCGTATTACCTCCTACCCTACCCTCACTGTCCTACCCCCTCCCATACTCTCACTGTTATACCCTCTCACTACCCTCAATTTGAGACTCCTCCACTATTCTCACTGTCTTAACCCCTCTACTACCTTCAATTTCTTACACTCTCAACTGCCCTCACTGTCTTACCCCTCCACATACCTACTTGTCTTGCACCCTCATTGTCTTGCCCCCTATACTTATTTAATCGTCTTTACTCCTCCACTAGCCTCACTGTCTTGCCCTCTCATTTGTCCTCACTGTCTTACCCCCTATAATTATTTAATCGTCTTAACTCTTCCAATAGTCTCACTGACCTACCCCCTCCACTTACTTTATCATCTTAATAATCCTCCACTACTCTCACTGTATTAACCCCTACACTACACTGTCTTATCCCTTCCACTGCCCTCATTGTGTTGCCTTCTTAACTTACTTCATCAGTCTTACATCCACTACCCTCACTTTAATACCCCTCCCCTACTAATAATGATTTATTATATCCTCTACCCTCACTGTCCTACTCTTTCCCTATTTTCATTGTTTTCATCTCTCCAATACCCTCACTGTTTTACCTCCTCTCTTACTCTAAATGTTCACTTTAACTGTCTTACCCCCTCTCCTACTTTCATTATCTTACCCTCTCCACTACCCTCACGGTCTCCTCCCTTTCCGACTCTCAATGATTCACCTCTCCACTACCTTCACTGTTTCACCCTCTCACCTATTATCACTGCTTTACACTCTCTGCCAGCCTCGCTCACTGTTTTCTAACACAATATTCTTTGGGACGGATGTGACTAAAACACTTTCTAAAATAGCTCAAATTAAGCTTTGACAATTATTTTTAAGCATTTCCATCCTCTTCGCTAGTCCACTGATTAATCAGTTAAATAAACTTTGTCTGAAACATATATGCTGAAAAAAAACCCATCTTAGAATCAATTAGGTTAGTTAATTGGGGTTCTTATGTTGTGTTTGTGTTATAACAATCCTACAAAAGCCATTAAACACTTAAATAACTTTCTGTAATATCATAATATTTACCAGCCGCACGTTTGACCACTTTTTATTATTAGTGATGGAAAGTTTGGGGTTTGAATTCAGACTGGGTGAACTGAGGGTGAAATTTCCTGAACGTTTTCACACACAAATTATATCTCTCTAATTCTTATTCCATTAGTGTAAATATGCGAGTAGCTATGACTGGCATGGAGAAGTGGTGCATAATAAGAAATAATAGAATAAAAAGCGTCGCGTGTGAACAGGTTCCGATCTTCCGTGCGCGCTCAGTACGATAAATCTAAGTTATCTCCCGCGCGAATCAGGAATCTCGCGTGAGGTTCCTTGTGGGCGCTAGACACAAAGAGAGAGAGAGAGAGAGAGAATACCCATTAAATCTACGAGGAAGAGGGTGGTTATTTTGGTTCTCAAGGAACTGGCAAGTTTATATTTCAGTGAGGTACATTAGGCCGCCTCGCAGAACACAAGTAAGGTGTTATCTAGTGGCCCAAGCACTCAACATGGTCCTTATCTAGAAACAATGTAGTGAGGATATCCCCAAGAACACTTAACTTACATGTTGGGGTTTAAGGTTAAGGTGGAAGTGTAGAGAAGTCGAGTTTAGGTGAGTGTTTTTTCAGTTTTTATAGCAAAACAGTGTTTTGACTAAAATATATAAAATATAGGTCCAGTACAAACATAGAGTTTAACTTTATTCACATGGTTATATCAACAGTTGTTGAGTATCTGTCATGAGCATAGTGACATTAGAATACATACTTTTTAAATGAAGAGAAAAAGTTATCATTCAATTTAAGGTCACCCTTTACAGATATCACCATGTAAAGAAAATTAAACTCTATAGTTTTACTGGAGCAATATTTGATTCATTTATGCAAAAAAAAAAATGGATACAAAATTTGTTGCTACAAAAACTGTAAAAATACTGTCCTTAACTCGTATTCCCTAAACTCCCACCTAAAGATTTAAATTTAAGCTAAGAAGAGAGTTAAGGGTTCCATTCTAAAGTGTTTTTATATATTTAAGCTATTGTTCTTTTTAACTAATATCCAGTTGATATACACGCTTTTATATATATATATATACACACTACAATAATGTGGTAGAGTATAAGAAGGTAGTACTGAGAGGGAATATGCCAACGTTTGCGTGGAGGTAGAATGTGAAGTCATCTAGAAAAAAACACCTTTAGTTCAACAAGCCAGGATTCAAACATCGACCTCTCCTTCATCAGCAAACAATAGTTAATTAATCTGGCACTGAACGGCATTTGTGAGCCGGCTGATTATATAGAAAATCCAATTACTAACTAACTTTATTTTAGAACATACACAACAGCCAGTCCTCCAGTTGTTATACCATAGCTGTGAAAGGATAAACCCCAATTCTTTAAAAACACCTTTTTTCACCCGATTGGAAATCGAGCCTAGAACCCTTAGCTTTTTAGATATCCGTGCTACTGACAGAACTAAAATGCCAAAATATTATATATTTTGCAATTTGTGCTCATTTCACAAAGTGTCTTGCTAACCTTCCGTGATTTCAGAATATTTACACTTACGGGGTAAGAAGGATGAAGGCCCAATTTTAGAGGAAGGGTAATCTCATTTACGTGGAGGTATAAGGAGAAACCGTTCAATAAATCTCAGTCCACCAGGGCCAGATTATAGCACCGGCTCCACCACCATAAAACGAAACAAGATGAGACTATTTACATTGTACGTGTGTCGCTTGATATGGGAAAAACATATTCACACAAGTGAAAACAATTTACTAATCTAAACAACTACCTTCAGGGGTCAGTACGACAGTATTTCGGTGGATATGATGTAAATAATTCTAGGGGATACAATGCAGACTTTATATAGTATGTGGTATTTGCTTGAGAAAATTTGGAATGAAGCCCATTCAGAGTGGATACAATTCATTCGTCTGATACTTTAGATTTAATTATTAATGGTCAAAGACTTGTTTTATTAAGAGCTAGCTGAAAAAACCCAACCATATTTAGGTAATTCTCAAACTAGGAAGTGAGAATAGGGGTAGAATATTGAACCCCCTCCTGGAGATAATGAACTGGTTAAAGCATCTATTTAGGAAATACAAATTCTTAAATAAGGAAATATATACAGTATTATAGTTTAAGCTACAAACAAATATTCATATTAATAACAAAGAAAACTCATGTACAGGTGGGTAAGCTGAAGGTGCTTTTTCACTCAATGGTCTCTCATCTATTAATCCTTGCAAATACAGGTACATTTACTCGCAAATCTGCCTCACTCATCCCTACTCCATTAGTGTAATAAAATTTGGATATCCTAAACGGGTTGTGGCGCAAGAAAAAAAAGAGCTATTAGTTTAATGAATTTTGTTTAAAATATTTATTTGGTAGATGTGTCATTTTATTTTAGGCTCTCAAGTCAATATTATTTACTATAGAATGTATGGAGTGTACACTTTTATAAATATCAAATCCAAGAATAAAAAAATATGTTCAGAGAATATAGAAACCATGAAGAGCGATGGAAGTCATTAAAACACTTTATTTCCAGAAATGGTGCTGGGGTTATATGGTCCTACGCGTCACTCTCATGTTGATCTGAATATTTTCTGACGATAATGTTGGTACAATTCCTATGAAAGTATACCCTACTCATTCCTGGTTTATGCGTATTGTTCAGTAGGGAACTAAAAGGCTGTGGAGGAAATAAAGCTTTATTAGAATTTAAAAATATAATAAACTTATTCTTTACAATTTAAACATTTTCTCTATACTACGTATTTATGTAAAAATATAAATGATTATACAACACGATTCAATTTTATATATCTATCTTTTTTCCCTGCCAACAATTATATAGACAAAAAAGTGCAACGTTTCATGGTTATTTTGCTGAAAGTATATTAAAACCTATAATCCCCCATTACCCTACTGAAATTTTCCCCCTATAGCAGAATCCGATATATTTGTTGTTACACTACGTGGGCATTTTCCCAAAACATAGCTTATCAAAGGATTTAAAACTAATATCGCCCATCTGTTGTGGTAGGGTCGAACCGTTAAAAATCGCTCATAACAAACAAATACGAGCAACCAACATAATCCGGATTCAATCTTCACACCTTGTGTAAGCGTATTGTACGTCTATATTTAGACGGTAAAAAAATAGCTTTTCATAAAATCAAATTAGTTTTATTGCGAGCAAAACTTTGTAGTGTATATTTTTGACCAGATCAATGGTTCTATGAAGCCTGCGTCCAAGCGGGCATAATCGGGGCTGAGGGCGGTAATATTGTTTTATTGTTTCAATAAAAAATATCAAAAGCGCTTTCATCGTGGCCAAGCTATGCTCTAGGGATGTAATAAGGGTCCAAGAGGAACTGAACTCTTTCGTAAGCTTTGATAGATAGAAAGTAGGTCCTTTGTCAATTAATTTTTTTATAATGTTGAAAGCTTTTTTACATTTTTTGTATACGTACAAGTGTATATGAACTTATGAAAGGATGTATGTATATAGATGTGTGTATGTATGTATATATGTGTGCGTGCATGTATGTATGAGCATTGTATGCATGAATGCGTGCGTATGTACGCAGACACAAAAGTATATATATATATTTGTGTCTATGTGTGTTTATATGTGTGTCCATATATATATATATATATATAGGTACGTTTGTAAGCAAGCATGAATATTTCATCATGTTGAATGGGGAGGCTGATTGTGGTTTCTTACTTCTCAAAACTCATGGCAATGTTTTTTTTAACCATTCTTGGTTATATTTGCTGTTTATTGCAAACTCCGCCGATCAGTTGTTTTTGTTAATTCCTCCACTTTAATCATTTCTAAATTTTCAACCAATATTTGTAATTGTGTCCAAAGCAAGACACAAGCAAGACCTGCCAGATAAGGGACCGTGAAGCTTCTATAAAATCAACAAGTGAGTGCAGGGCAAGAAGATTGGGCCAAGTGCAGGAGGTGTGCGTTACACTTGGGCTCAGTGCTTTGGCAGAAGATTGGGCCAAGTGCAGGAGGTGTGTGTTTCACTTGGGCTCAGTGCTTTGACAGAAGATTGGGCCAAGTGCAGGAGGTGTGTGTTACACTTGGGCTCAGTGCTTTGACAGAAATGGCGATTTTGTATGAATTTAGATTCACGCAAAGAATTATTGGTATCAAGCTATATCTAACTATGATGTACTAGCGGTTAGGCCTGTCCCCAACAGGAACCATATCATATTCCACGTGAATTCTGTCTCCTGTTGTTTTTATGTATATATAAATTCTACGTGTTCAGATGTAAGTTGATTTTTAAGCCACCTGCACTGGACAACAACCTTCCTAGATACCGATTTTCATTCAAATTTGACTCGAGTTATAGGTAACATCTACCATATTGGATCTGCTATCTTCGATTTTTCAAGTTTTGTGTATATTAATTTTATTGAAGATGGCAGGTATGGCAGCCTCCATAACACCCATGACAAATTTCAGCTCTCCAGAGTATTGGGAAGTTAAAAAAGAACCCTTGAAGGACATACACTACATGTATTTTTATATGTATATACTTTTTTTTTCTTTTTGATAGCGATCTCATATATTCATAGTAGTTTATTTAATTTTTGAATTAGGGAACGCTTTGATTTACTAAACTTAATAGCTAAAAACACGTAGCTTACAGTAAAAGTAGTTTGTTTGAAAAATTTACATATAAAGAAGACTTATTAATACTACTAGTTATATAAATTTTATACTTGTAGCATATCCATGTGACAATATTGTTTGTCGTTAATCGTCTAGCTGAAATAATGCTGTGTCCGGCTGGATACTAATGAATGTCTCATGCTATTTTCACAATAGTTGATTATTACATATTGTTAGAAAGATATATTTCCATACTGAGTGCAGAAATGCTATGAATTGCATATTGCCAGTAAAATTTGTCTTTACAGCGCCCAATACAACCTTCATATTTATAATGTGAGCCCCTGATTTACGAGTGATAATACAAGAATAACAGAATTGTATTGCAAGTTGCTACGAAGATTGGTTTCACGGCGTTTAACTTGGTGTTGAACAATTATATTAGAACATAGACCCCTGATTCTTGAGTGATACTATAAGCACAACAGCAATGTATTACAGTTTTCTTAATATCTATCTCACGGCGTCTAATTTGGTGTTAAATCAATGTTTGGACATATACCCCTGACTTACGAATGGTACTATAAACATAGCTGTAATGTATTGCAATTTTGTAATAATATCCATATGATGGCATCCAATTTTCTGTTAACCCATTAATATTTACAATTTAAAGTCCGTGATATAGAAGTTATACTATTTAAACATAAGCTATTTATGACCCACCTCGGTGGCATAGTTAGCTAATGCGCTAGTCTTGTTGAGCTCGACCGTTGAGGACGGGGAGATCGAGGTTAGAATCTCAGTCGGGTGAACTGAGGGTGATTTTTCCTAAATGGTTTTCCACTTTCCTTCCACGCAAATGCGGGTTCACTTCCTCCAATTGAACCTCCCCAATTCCTAATCCATTAGCGTAATTAGTACTTATAGCGTACAACCCGAACGGGTAGTAAGACGCGGTGCTAAATAAAAAATAAAAAGCTATTTATGGAAAATAAATAGTATTTTTTATTTCATGGCGTCTAATGTTAACGATACATTGTTAATGGCAACAATAAATAGCACCATTATTTAATAGTTTTTAACACTTTATGGCATTTTACAAAAAATATTTATTTAATTCGTAATTTAATATGGCTATGTTATAATAATTTTTATTATTTTTAAACCAAGCTCTTTTTATATTAATCCTATAATGCTAGAACTTACTTCCTAGACATAATAGTTTTAAATAACTTAAACCTTTTATTATGATAAATTAATAAAACAACTTTTAACAATGTAGTTAAAACTGTTTGGATCCATCAGGTAGTAATTAGGAAAGTTTTGATACAGGTGCACGTGCATTTGCGTGAAGAGGGTATGAAAGCACTACCCTTATTCATCCATGAGAGATTTTAAGCCTGACTTACCCGTCACAGGACGTATAGTAAACTAATATAAATTATTTTCAATCTTGTTTGAACTCAAATTTCTGTTTTAAACGTAACCACACCTAATTGGAAACTCTATTATTTATGAGCACTCTATTTTTTTTGCGACGTTTATTTTATTCAGTACATCAATATTTGTGCATTTGAAATAATAATTAGCTTGTTAATTGATATTAACCTTTAATTGGTGGTGGAGTAGATAATCAAATTCCTCACACAAAAGGAATAGTCCAACAACACAGACCCGAGAGAAATCTCCTAGAACACAAATTCCCCCCCCTCCTCCTTTCTAAACACAAACAAAACCCAACACAACAGCTGTGTGTCGCCATGGTGACAGCACGCGCTGCCTGCTTGCTCACGATCGACGCTAGCGCCGAGGCGGGGGTCCGGTGGACACCTTGGGGACTGGAGGCCAGCCAGTCTCGCGTAGGACGCCGTCCCGACGACGACCAAGACGCTGAAAACCACTCTGGGCTACGACCGTCATCGAAATCATTCCCGCGGTTTAGTAAACTTCAGTCATTTTTTTAATGACATCTATTATTGGAAAATATGTTTATGAAAAGTGAACGATCGACCTAAACTAATTATTTAATTGTTCATAACCCGTAAACATTTTTAATTTTGATATTCATGAACATACAAATGGAGTCGATTATCAAAGTTGTTGTTTAAGTGTACGCTGTAAACATAAGTTCTAATTATCTTTAACTTACACTTATCTACTCTATATTTTGATGAGAACAAATATACAATTTTGCTGTCATCAATAAAGTAGATTTGTATAAATTATAAACTTTAAAAAAAAATTGTAAACGGTGTCGGTGAAGGTACGAGACATGTAGTTTCCTGAACGCCTGTTGCTGTGTTGACTGGAACTGACGTCACCATGGGGAAGTTCACTACGTGCCATCTGTGGGTGTTATCGTGGGGGTTGCTGCAAATAGGTGAGGATACATTCTTTTTTTATGAATGATTTTTCATCCCATTCCTTTTTACTCCACAAACTTATATTTTAGCCATTTACTTCCTTCACTTTAGTAGACTCGAATTGGTCGCAAAAGAGATTGATACAAACCACGACAAGAGTTTACAATTTTTTAAAATATATTTTAAGGTACGAAGGAAATCACCACGAGTCAGTAAGTACTTTAAGACACGAATAAAAATAAATTAAAATATGATCTGGTATATGAATTTGGTACTTTGGTGTGACGGCCATAATATCATGTGATCATATGAGATCGTATAGCTCAGTTTATTTCCCCTCTTATACCCTTACTCTCGGTAGTATTTAAAAGAGTTCTAGACTAAATATTAACGAAAGTATATATACCCTATAAATAAATTGATATTTCAGATACTATATAATCTCAAAGCAATAATTTTAATATATTTTGTGACTTATCATTTGGAGCATTTTATTAAAATAAAATTATAGTGCTCAAACCTGTACAATTTGAATGTATTTCTTATCTAAAAAACTTTTTGTATGGGAGACAATTACTCTTACCACCCAAATTATTGGCTTAATCTTTCGTAGAAATTGACAACTTGAACAAAGTTCTGTTTCGTATCGTTATACTTTACAACCCCGGAAAAAGGAAAGTTCCGCATTATAACGATAAAGCTGCCAGACAAAGTTTGAAAGCCTCGAGGCTGACACAGGAAAAGCGCACAAGAAATATCAAGAAAACTATTCAAATTAGACGCTCAGAATTCTTTAAAATGCTTACACTTAAATTTATATTAAATTTTGTTTATATATTTTGTACTTAATATATACATTTAAAATATAATTTTATTATTATGTTAAATTATAATAGCTAACAGCATATTTAAATAAATATTTGCTACGGATCATGTGCAGCACATTAATCTAACTACAAGTCGCTAACATTGTGTTAGTGATAAAATTAATAGATTATGATCATAATTATCCATCATAGACTCCGCCTTAAAATAATAAATTATGTATGATCTTTGGCATGGGATGAATCTAGATATCTCAGTGATAGAGCATTGTCGCGTTGATCAAAAGATACTAGGTTCGATTTCTACGTCAGGATACATTTTAAATACATATTTAAATTATTACAATCGGTTTCTCTAAATAGTTTCAAACTATTAAATTAGATTCTCACCAAGATATAAAATTATACTTACAATTCATTTTTTAACACTTGATCCCTATGGTCTCGTTATTATTAAATACACACCGCATCATACTACCCGTCCAAGATATTCACATATTTACACTAATGGGGTGGTGATGAAAAAAGCTATACTTTAGAGTAAATGTTACTGCATTTTCCGGATGGGTGATTAGAATTTGTATCTAGGAAAAAAAATTACATTCGTTCAGATTTCGAACCATAATTTGTTCATGACCAAAAAAACAGAAGCCTTTATAAGCATGTTCACTGGAGAAGATTATTTTTGTTTATATAAACAAACTTTAACAAACGTATTTCGATGTAATTAATTGAAATATCGTTAACAGGCTTTACAGTATACTATATTTTTAAAGAACTAATTAAAAGTAACGTATTTACTCAAGTATATTTTTATCCTAATTTTTTCTTAAGAATATAATTATAATTTATAATTAACATCATCTCGCCACAAAAGAATAATTAATTACAAATAATACAGTATTTTGTCACAATATTTAAGTTACTCAGTACTACTAATTGGAAATCAAGAAATTAATTAATATGATGACTAATTATTTTAAGAAACCCATTAAAAATAAAAATAAATAAACATTATACCACTCGGCTCTATATAACAATGATTTTTATGCTAATTTTCAACATTAGTAGTGGATCCAGAGCAGGGTTTAAAGGGGGTGATAGCTTAGAGAATAGTCACAAATGTTGAAACCAATACCATAATGTTGTGAAAATTGACTAACCCCTCCCTCGCCCTATCATCTACATGACCTTAGAATTAACTCTTTCAAGTTAGCTCTAATGTGCAAACAAGAAAGTGGCTTAAACTAAGAATCTTCAGTAATTAGATCAATAAAATAAGTATGTTAAAGATTTATTTTATTAAAATACCTACATATTTTTTCTACTAATACCTACTAAAACATTTTAGTCCCATTTAAATATTTATGACTTTTATTGTGACATTGACTTTTATGTTTTTTTGTATTAAAATTATAAATTTGTTAATCAAATTGTTTTTTCTTAAAAATAAGATTTTTAATACTATTATAATTGATTAAAATTATTTTTTACAAACTAGCATTATTATTATTAAAGTCATAATCGAGGCATTAATAACTTATGTAATCTTATATTTGTAAACTATTTAATAGCTGACATTATGAATAAGATTTAAAATGGGTTTTCATAATGTTGTTTTAAAAACTTTAATATAAGAAATAGATAGTAAATATATAAACCATGACAATACACATGATAATTTTTAGAATAAATATAAACACCAATAGAGATGGTTCGAATGTAGTTTGTTTGTTTTTATTGCAAGCTGAGAGTGGATTTTAAATGTTTATTTCAATTCCCTCTTAATATATTTGCTTGGCAGTCTTATTTTAATTATATTTATTAATCTTTCTCCTTAACATTTAGTGATAGTAACCATGTGTTAAAACACAGAAATTATAATAATTTGTATGCATACTAGAACTAAAAAATTTAGCATTTGTCTATGTAAAATTAAAGAAACCATCTACTCGAAGGAAAATATTTTCACATTGCTGTATTTATTATACGAATGGCAGCTCAAAAGCTTCAACACCATTATAAAAAATCCTCAATTTTCTTATCACGTGATACTGGGACTTTTTTTATATAAAAATTTATTTTTGAGGAAAGCTGAATCTCTTACCATCCATGCTTCCTTCGTAACTGCGACACTTCCCCTGATACGTCCTTGTAAATGAGTTAATTTAACCTTTCATTAATTAAAAAACATAAAGGGATATTTTTAACTATATAGGAACACGTTTCTACTTTTTAAACTTAGTGAGCTATATTTTTTAAACAAAATACCACTTATTAAACAATGCATGATTTCTGAACATCTACATATCGTCTCAGCTTTCTGGTAAGAGGCCTGCTTGGAAATACATTTACAGACATTACTTTCAATGGGAAATCTAGTTTTTATAAAAGTCAATCGCTTAAAATAAAAATAAATAAAAATATGACAATTGAAAATAGTACTTTACATTAATCAATGTGGTTTTTATTTCTGTCTATGCGCTTACCTAAAAGAGTTATTTAATTATTTAATCAAATAGATTGGTATAAGGAAGATGATTTAAAAGAAATACATTGGCATGATAATGCAGTTAAGAGTAAAAACCACAGTGAAACATCATATGTGGAAACAACTCCCCCATCCTTTTCCCCCAATCGATAGAGTTTCAAACTTTTTGTATCTGCCAATTCATATTACCCACACCGGTGGGCACATGGTCTAGATGTCAGGCTCATCTAATCTAGTTTGATGGTGACGGGGATTATAGTGGTTTGAATTCCGTTAGGGTGTACTGAGATTGTTTGATTATAAATGGTTTTCACTCTTCCTTCACGCCATTTAGGGTAAATTTACTCTATGATCTGTTGATTTTTCTTTCTCATAGCTACCCTATTAGTGTAATAAATGCGCATTGCCCGGACGAGTGGTAAGACGCGAAGAAAAATATATAAAGTGAGCTGCTGCATAGAGCTTACAAGGTCACGTCATGATCCTTGGGGCAAAGGAAGGTTTTCAATTCCCGGGTGGAATCTTTAAGGGGCAGTTAACAAGAAGCATATAAGAGTTACGTAGGTCATCATGACCAGCGCATCTTAAAAATAACCAAGCTATGTTTTTTATGTATAATGAGTTAGCAATAATATAATAGCGGTGTTTGCTTGTAATTAAAATGTTTAGGGGTGTATAATAATAGAACTATAACAGAAACAAAAAACAATAAATAGTTTAATGACATAATTGTTGTTCTGATTGATATATTTATCATTTTTTATTTGTTACATATTGATTACAGGACAGAAAATAAGACAAAAACACGCCACAACAGATCTATTCAATGGTCATAGTTTAAAGTCGAATGGACTGAATTGGGCAAGATTTGCCTGGTTAGTAAAATGGACAAGTAAAGAAGCCACTGCACACTACCAAATTTATAAATATATATATGTGTGTGTGTGTATACATCTGTTACATCCTAAAAGTGAAATTGGCCCTTTCATGAATTGGGCAGATTTCTGCCAATTCTGTGAAGTGGCTTCTTTACTTGTCCATTTTACTAACCAGGCAAATCTTGCCCAATTTAGTCCAGTTAATAAATTTGGTATTGTTTGGAGCTGCCTAGTTAATGGATTTAACTAGTTTTTGCCAAGTTTTTCAAATGCACAAGCAAAGAAAAGGTATGGTCCAAACTTTTAATGGGTTTAGATTGAAAGATTAGGTTTAGTTAGGTTATGCTAGTTTATCATTCTTAACATATAATACTGGAAAATTAATTTCAATTAAGCCTATAAGATAGTAAAATAATTTCCATTTCATGAACTGGTTAAGATTTCATCAATTTTCTCCCAATTCAGCAAATGGGCAGTTTCACAAATAGGGTGTTACATAAGCTCCATATATATGTATGTTTTACCTGGCGTCTTACTACTTATCTATGCTGTACGAATTTAATTGAATTAATTGAGAAGGTTGGAACAGGTTAAAATTTAGAGAAAGTTTACCCATATTTGCGTTGAGTGAGAGTGTAAAACCATTTATAGGACCAACCTTAGTTTACCTAGATGGTATTATAACTCTTACCACCTTGTCCTCAGTAAACCAGACTAGATGAGCTTGACCTTTATTATGCTTACCCATCATTGATGGTATCTTATTTATTACAACGCTTATTTTATTATTTCTACACTTTCTTATCATTGAGATTAGCATAAGTGAATAGTTTGAGGAAGGTAATGGAAAATATCCTGTTTTAGGATGCAAAACCACATATTGGGGAAACCATATCCAGTATAGCTAGTAGAAGTTGTGTACTGGTCTTTTAAAACAGTCAGATAAATTATCATTGCAATCAATCCCACTGGCACAGGTTGAAAATTAATGTTTTTAAAACATATTATTATAAATTACCAGGAATAATCTCTCTCGGTGGTCTTAAAGTTTTAAAATTATCATAAACTGTCCTTATGGTCAGGAATTTCAATGATTTTAATGAATGTTTAACTTACATTTTAAGAACCAATTGTTTATATAATCACACAACATAAAAATTAGCTTAACTATATAAAAGGCACAACATTCAGTTACCTGATTGTTAATTCGTAACTGTGGAAGGGGAAACCCCAATTTCCTCAATTATATAGCTTTAGGCCCTGCTCTAAATCGATCACAAAATCATTAGTATGGTTGAAATTAGCACTTATTAATTGAAATATTTGAATTTAATATTAATGAATATTTCTAGAATTATATACACTTTTTTTTAAAATGAGGTGACACAATGGCTAAATAATTTTATAATAATGGAAATTGATAAAAATAAAGAAAAAGGAAAAATGAATAAAGCCCACCTAGGGAAAGAGAAAAAATGAGTGAAGAATCCAATGCACAAATATGACATCTTTCTTTCTTCTATCGTATGTATTATAAATAGTCAAACACAAATGTTAATACAAATAAAGTAATATTTCAGCATTGTTACCTTTATCAAACAAAAAGAAAAGCGGGAATACACTTCACACAAATATTGAGTTAACCGATTTTGAATTAAAAAATAAACTTTTTTCTAAGAGTTTTTTAATTAAAAAAGAATATTTCAATATTTTTGTACTTTAAAGTGTATCTCCTCTTATATTTTGGCTGATAAAGGCAACAATGCTGAAATATTGCTCAATTTGCGCTAACATTTGTGTTTGACTATTTCTATTACATACGATAGAAGAAAGAAAGATGATGTCATCTTTGTACATGGGATTCATTCCTTATTTTTCCTCTTTCCCTAGGTGGGCTTTCTTCATTAAATTTACATTCAATAGTTTATTTTACATTTTCTTTATTTTGATCAATTTACATTATTACACAATTATATTCCTGTTTGTAACATACATTATATAAATATTGAGGGTTTTTCTTCAGACTTCAGTTAGGTAAAATAATACATTCTGCCCAAGTTCAAATGCTTTTTTCAGTTAAATCCCGCAAGCTTGTTGCTGATTTCTTCATTATACTAATATATACATCGATTACTAATTATTATTTTTAGTTTATAAACTTACCCAATACCAAAGATGGAAAAATCTGGGCTCAACCCTGGTAGAGTGCACTGAGGGTGGTTTTTCCTAAATGGTTTTCCACTTTACTTCCACACAAATTTTGGTACACTTCTTATCAATTAAACCTTCCTGATTTCTAAACCATTAGTGTAATGAGTACATGATAGTATAGCTTATATAAGTAGTAAGACACGGTGCTTGAACTGAAACTTAACCAATTTGGAATATTGTTTATGGCTGAACAAGGTTTTATTTATATAGTCTATTTATTTGAAGCACTTAGCGACTGACTGATTCTATCCGCACAAAATAATTTCTATGAACGAGAGCGAACGGGCCTACCAATTTTGCCAGGAAAGGTATTTTCACACACCTTGCCGGGTATTTTTTATATGCCACAATCAACATGGGGTCAACGGCTTTACTTCCTATCCTAAAGAATATGTGTTACTGACTTTTTTCGCCCAAGAAAAATCTGTCGACTCCAACTGGGTTTGAACCCACGAATATCGTGACCTGGGGTGAACGCTTCACCCGAAGACCACCGAGGTCGACAACTGAATAAGTTGATTGTAGACAAATACAATTTGTGAAGCATTGCCATAGACGAAGTAATTTAAGGATAACCTAGTTTTACTATCCGTTAAGATTATTCGAATATTTACACTATTGGGGTGTGGATGAGGGAGGAATAATTCAGTGGAAATGTACTTGTATTTACGTGGAGGAAGATTAAGAATCAATTTAGAAAAATACACTCCCAGTAAATCATCACAGGATTCAAACTTCAATCTACCCCTCATTAGAAAATCAAACCTAACATGACTAATGCCTTAGACCACGTACCAATTTGTGTGGCTATTAGGCTAAATATCATCCGGTTCATTCAATTAGTTTAAATTTAATATATTATAAGCTCTTTAATAAATAGCGTTACAGTTACGTGTAACTTTAAATACCAACTTTCTATCCATCCCTCTTTTCGCTCGGGTAGCCAGTCTGGGTTAACATTTAGATAAGACAACTGGTATGAAGGAGTGCTGCTCTATGAGCAGAATATCAACTATTACATCTTTTATCTTTTCATAACCTTCTCACGTTCCATTTTACTCGTGAGCGTCCCAATGTTGAAAACATCTTAGGTTCAAGAAACCTTTTATAAAGTTTACTTTTTTACCTCTGTCTTTTGGGTGAAGGATTATATATACTTTTATTTGGTATAACCGGCATTGGTGAGCACGTGAAATAAATACCAATATTGTCTAGTCTAGTCTGTTTATTTTTTATTTGTATATCAATTTCAATCTATCTCTTTGCAAAATATAAACGTGAGCTTTCTGAAATGTTATTGATGAAAAAATATATTTATTATTTTTTTAGACTTTGAAATGTTTGACTTGAACATTATCCATTTTGCTGAATATATAATTAAATTTCTATTTGAATATCAAACGTCAAGTTTTAAAATCCATAGTGGTTTTAATACACTAACTACAAATATACAAACGCAAAATAAAAACAAAAAAGTTCAAATTCTAGTTTAGGAAAAATACATACTTCTGTATACGATAGTCAATTTGCAATAAAATGAACCCCATGTCGGACAGCTAAACACAATACGTAGTATTTTTGATTGATTTTGATATGCCAGACTATGTATTGTGAATCCATCATTTATTGATATATGACAGTTTTTACATCTGTAAGTGAATCGTCGGAAACATTTTAGTGGTGATTACTCTACAGCTATTATAGTCTATTGTAAAAGATATTTTCAATGGTTATCTTAATAAAAATTAACCCACAAACAAACAATAGCCTACATAGGATCGGTGAGGTTTTGGACTAACAATATTTTCAAACTTTTCCTCCTTTAATTTTCCTAACTTCTAGGCCAAATTGATGCAAATATGGACTTACTCCAAAATAGGATGAAACCAATAACTTTTTTCAGAACTAAATTAGAAATGAATCAGATTCTCTATAACTAAATTATAACATTGTTTGCCTTAATGTGCATGCACATCAAGTTAAGTGAAAAATAATTTCATATGATCTACTAATAGTTGTTAGGCTTGTCCTATGATAATATTGGGTTAAGCCCCTTGTAAAAATTAATAATAGTGCTTTTCAATTTGGGATTCAAAATTTAATCAATAAAGTATTTTTTATTATTATTCTTAGATTTCAAATCTGAAGATTATTTTAAATCCAAGAATCTTGAACATCCTTAGGGATTCAAAGAGTCTAAAGAGACTTCACTAAAATAAAACCTAATTTATTTTAATGTTTGATTAGTACAATAGATTCATTTTAAAACGTAAACTTGCCTTTTTAAAAATGAAAGTTTATCATTACGTTCAAGTGAATGCACTTCATTTTCACATTTAATTGAACTTTTAAGAAGGATTTATAAAACGAACAACATACGTTAACATATTACAATCCTTTTTATGAAATTGAATCTGTATCATACTGTTAAAAATCATACAAAACGAATAATAAATATTTATTTATAAAACGTGATAAATGTAATTTGTTTAAGTACCACCATGCACTAAGCTACCAGGTTAGCCACGTTCACTAAGAATGCTAATGATAACGACGTTGCCTACTTGGAGATCTCAAAGCTATTTTGTGAAGCTGGTTGCATCTTAACTTGACTCACCTAAGCAATCAAAGTACTATTGAGGCCTCTTTTTTTTAATCAGATTATAATACTTCCCCTCTTCTTCTGACGAGTTTACATGCTCACTATACTATTTACACCATTAAAATTTTGACGTGTGTTTAAATTTACCTTTCATTCTTGTTTCTTATTCTATATAGATATATTATGCTTCCACATACTTTTAAAAAAAATCTAAATCCTGGAAGAAAGACTCCTGCGGGCCATTTTTGTGACAAAGTCAAATAGTGTAAGCTGTAGAGGATTTATAAAAAACACGTTTGCAAGAAAATCTATTTCAAAATATAAATAATAATCTGGTGACACTGTAGGACTATTTTTGGGATTATTAAAAAATTTATGATTTTTGTTTCAAAGTTATAGATATATTTAAAACTCGTTGAATGGAAAATAAATTCATTAATATTACAAATCTTATGTTGACCTGCCGTGATGTTGCAGGTAGGCAACGAACACTTGACTGCAGCGGACAGTCGGTTGCGGTGGCCATGATATAACGGGTGGTTTGCAATCGACCTGGTCGCTTAGCAAGTCGCGTCAGTTGACAACGGGTCACGACCAGGTCACCTATTGCGCGGGGGGTCTAATTCTTTGGTTATCTTTTAAAATTCTCTGACGTAAAAGTAATGATTTCTCAAATACTTCTACTAAGTTATATTTTCTTATTTCAAAATAATAATAATTATTATAATTATATATAGTGGCACTCTCACACTGAGCCCATGTCATAATTATTTTTTATCCCTACTAAAATTAAGTTTAGAAATTACTTAATATTCTTTTGATAAGTGCACATGCTGGTCTAGAGGTTTGGTTAAATATAATTAGGGAAAAGTAATCGTATCATAGATGAACTTTTCTGTGCAACTGATAAAATAATACAAAAAGTGAATTTAGTTTTCTCTGTGCACAGTAGTTTAGTTTAAAAATTTACAATCAAAGGAATAAAGCGAAACGTATTTTTAATTGAAACTTCCAATCCATTGTTTTGTTTTTCCAGGTTGATTTGAGTGGTCAGTCAAATCAATATAATCAAATATTCCTTGTATCACAGTGGTGGGAATATTACATCAGTTAGGTGCAAGTTCAGGCCCGCTAATGTGTGGGGTGGGGTACACTTAACCATCAAATACTTCAAACAAAACCACCCTATAACCCGCTCCACCACCTACAAATAGTCACTTCAATTTGGGAGGTTGTGGTCACGAGCTTTACGTTTCATGACGTTTTATGAGCGAAGTAAGAAGGGATAGTTTGGTTTGTTTCTCACACTTTCTCATCCCAACCAAGCCCTCCGTCTCTCATATTTATTTATTTTACCTTTATTGAGGTGAAAGAAGACAAAGGGGATGCCATTCTATGGGTTCACCATCAGTCGGGTTTGTCCAATTAAATTGACTTCGATTAGGCATCCCATCTGCTATTCTTCATTGAGTAATTACTTGTACTTAAAGAGATTTATAACTAATAAAGTGTGTTTGTACACTTAGTTTACCTTGAAAGTCTTACCTTGACAAATAACACAATGAACATATCTTGCCCGATAGACCATAGTGGATTAATACAAGGTAAGCTTGCTAACTTACAAGGTAGTCGAAAAGTACATGGACTATTAAATAGGCTAATAGGTATACGTATTTATGCATGCAAATGTATACATTTAAATTATTTAGTTTTGAGCAATCTGAGTCTTACTACCCCTCCAGGCTATCCACATTTAACTGAACTAATGAGGTAAGGATGAGGACGCTAGAGTTTCCTGTAAATGTACCTGCATTTTCGTCCAAAGGTAGAAACTATTTAGGGAAAAAGCACCCTCAGTACTCCCATCTGGGATTCTAACCCTAACTTTCTCCGTCCTCAGCAAACCAGACCTGATGAGGCTGATGTCTTAGCCTCTTCGTCCACCAACGTGGGCTGTTAATTAATAAAGCTCAACATTCCTAATGAGACAAACATATGTGGATGAAATCAAATTATATAAGTTATTAAAATTACCTAATATTACAAATGTATTAAGATGTAAAGTTAAGGAAATAGTGCAGTGAAGCTCTTAGTAAATCTTATCTAATATCTCAAACCAAATATATTATATTATTATTTATTATTAGCACCGCTTCTTACTTCCCGTTTGGATTATACGCACTTTACGCTCATGTGTAATGGTAGGGTGATTGTGAGATGAAATGGAGGACCTACAGTTTAACGTGGGATCCGAACCACGATGGAGGTATGCCATTACTTACATTCACAGGTTGTGATTAATACACGTCTTGTCAGAGGTGAAGGAAGGGTTTGATAATCAGATAGATCTGTGCCGGGACCTAGGATTGAACCCCGGACCCAAGTACAGAAGTCCTACACCTTACCTCTAGATCACTAGGTCACCTAAACCAAATATAAAGTCCAAGTTTAAATCTCTTATGAACTTTTTTTTTAAGATATATGTAAGGAATTCAAGAATATTTGTTGTGCAGGTTTTAAAGGCTGTCCTTCTATGTTACGAGCCCTGGTTATATCTGTAACGAACACTCATCATTCTTGTTCTGGACCCTGGTTATCGTTTATTTAAACCCTGATTGCTTCTAGAAACCACGATATAACTGCTCGTTATCTATTAAAAAAACCATGAATATCTCTATATTTGTATTGGTAAGTTTAGCATAAGTGTCATATTAACAGCTTAATTTAAAGGGGAGATATTTATTTATAGAACATTAGTAGAGAAAGAGGATAAGAGAACAATAAGTACACAAGTGCACTCCCTAGTGATTAAAAATCACACTTTCCTGTCAGTAATAACCAAGTGCAATGTGAGTCTAACGCCTTAGATCCCTAAAATATCATTTCATGTGTCCCTACTCTAAACCCTGGTTATTTCTGGTGCAAATCCTGATCATATCAGACACAAACCCTGGCTATCTTACATGCGATACCTGATTATTAAAGGTGACATAACTGATTAAATTCGGTAAAAATCTTGTATATATCACGGTCAAAGCCTGCTTATTTAAGATACAATCATTGGTCATCTTAGGAACCCATCATGGCTATCTTAAGTACACAATCTGGCTACAATTACACAATTACTGGTACAAATTATGATTATCTTAGGCAATCTATGGTTGGGTAGCTTAGATACCATTTCAGCTTATATTTTGGTACAATCCCTGATTATTTAAGGTATTATCCCTGCGTGTTTCTGATATAGATTACGGTTAACCCAGGTACAGTAAGTACTATATCTGGTTATATCACAATTTATAAATCTTTCTGAGCCTTAGCTGTTTTAAGACCTAACCTTGTTTTCCTAAGTAGGCCACTGCTTCCTCGTTATAATATATAACTTGTTTTTCAAAGACGAAAGTAATTTAATCGATGAGGGGAAATTAACAAGCTTAACGACCTCTTGATTTATTTATTCCCTTCCCTTCCCTCTCTTACCAACTCATAAACAATATAATTCTTTCCTCTCCTTCCCTTTTACCAGGGTTGTAAAATGACGTCACCTGCCCACGCACGTGTGTAAGAGGTTCCGTGTCCCCATTGTGCTGCCTTTAGTCCTTTCAGCGGACACGAATCGTGGTGCTATCATTGGCTGCCAGCCTGCCGTCCCTCAACGGTATTGGCCATTTCGCGTAACCATGACGACGGATGACGTCGCTTCATTATTTCCTACCTGTCAGGAAGTGTTAGTGTTGGAGCATTGCGGTCACGTAGCTACTGTACATTTCATAGACGGCATTGGTCGAAAAGAAAGCTTGAAAGTTTTTAAAAGAAATTGAAAGTTTTTTTTGAAAGGATGGAAAAAAAAGGATGACTTGTCAAGGAAACATGAAAACTTGTTTAAAATATATATGTAAAGTAAAAGGAATGTTTGCACATCTTTGAATGCATTGTAAGAAAAAAAACTACTGTTTAAAGTTCTTTTACTTTCATTGAAGGATAAAATCACCACCTTATTTCACGTTATGGAGCAAAAAGAAGGGAGGTGTGACCTTCACGACATAAAGAATATGATAGCAAAAAAATTATACACGGAATAAAAAAACCTAAGAGATTTAAGATTTTTTTGCAGTAATGATATCGATTCAAATGGTTGCAAGTTGATGTTGCTAAGCTGGTCATATTTATTCTTAACAACTTCACCCACACTCACGGTTACGGTCACATACTCGCACATACAAAACCCTAGCTACTTTGCCTTTTTTCCACATAAAACATCAATAAAAGGGGCGTTCTGTCACTTGTTTTTTTCATTCGGGTTGGAAAATAACCAACGATTTATCACTCGTCCATGGATTTACATAGGACATATTAGGACTTTCTCTCAACAGTTAATTAATGGGTTTGTTGTTTTATTTTTGATAAAGAGAGTTTATCGAGATGAACTGGTAAATAGTAGGGGTGTGAGAGGGAAGCTTCGAAACTTCGACTTGGCTTTGAAACAAACATCAACTTCGACTTCAATTTGAAACAAATTCTGGCTTCGAAGCTTTGCCAGTAAAACTATTGACAGCTAAAAATACTCATTTATGTTCAATTATTGCCATCCTGTGCTGTTTTTTAGATTACAAATTAATATTAATATGGGAACAATCCTAATAAATTGAATCGCTTTAGGTGATAATAGCTTTATTTATCAGAGTAACACAAAATATTACGAACACTTGTGCAATAACACATTTTCCAAGTAATTTTACTGCATAGTTTGATAAAAATAGCCAAAATATAATATTTTTCAAGAATAAAACGACCAAAATAAAACATTTGAACTCCGATTTGGTTTCGAGAATATTTAATATATTCGATTCGAGTTCGCTTCGAATTGAAAAAGTGGACTTTGCACATTCCTAGTAAGTAGCCTAGTTAATTATAATTGAGGCAATATATTATAAATAAATATATAATAAAGAAAATAGTCAACCACGTAACAATATTTTATATGTATTAATATTTCCCGGTGTGCTATGTTTTTATTTGAGACTGTCTAGAAACAATGTTTATTTGACCATTTATAACATTTTAAAAGCGTTTTTATCATCATGCTCCACAAAATACAGGGCTAGGTTTTCTTCCAAAATTATTTATTATTACGTTTTGCACTCAGTTTAATTCAAAGCGGAGTTCACACTAGCGAACCAAACACCATCGCAAACATTGAACATCGGATGACGCGTAACATTTTCGCCTGTGTGAATGAAACTGCAAACGCCATTGCGAACCCATTTTTTCAATGTTCGCGACGCACTCCGATCCAACCGGAGTCGGTTTTGAGCTCACTCATGTTTGGAGCGCCATTACTCATAGCGTGGACGGTTGACAAACTTGATTCTTTCCCCTCACTCCACACACACTTAGATTATACACTTTTGTATTACTCGAGAAGGCACACAGAAACTGTCACAGTGATCAACATGGCCAATTGGGATGCAATTTATCGAGCATTATAATAAAAATCCCCTTATCGGGGACCCACGGAGAAACAAGAAGGGTGCGGAGGATGGAACATAGTTGGACGCTTGAAAGTTTGTGCGTGACACGAAGGGTGCGCGGAGTGGCGTGACGGTCTGAGCAATCATTTTGACAAACTTCGCCACGCTCACGAGACGGAGTTTGCTACAGGGATCGAATTTATCACTTGTTACAATATTATTTGATACGTAGCACATCGTATAATACAATGAATAGGCTACGGCTATATGCCTATATATATACAATTTATCCATTATTATTTATTTAATTTCCTAGAATAGCTCAAAAATGATTAATTATTTTACATTCTTTATTTGTATTTACGTTTGAAGGACAATGTAATTTGATGGTTTTAAAAATGATGCTTGGACAAATTAGTAGTATATTTTTATCATTTGTATGTGATAACTATTATTATCCCACTACATCACTTAATGGAGACGCCCTACCACAGCTCTGAGAAGCACTCCAACAGCAGGGATATATATATATTTATAGACATCTGGAGAAGATATATATATATATATATATATATCTTCTCCAGATGTCTATAAATTCCACTTTATTTAAGAAATGATTTGGTATTTAAAAAGGTCTCACAGTAAAATGTAGTTTAGGTATCTACATGTAATTAAATTATGTGGTTAGATACCTTACATTTTAAATTTAATAGATTAAAATAGTTTCATAGAAATATTAAATTAGCTCATTTTCATTGACTTTTAACACGGAGTCTCTTGGCTCTTAAATCAAAGTAGATTGTTAAAAATATAGAATTACTCTTCCTCAAAGAAATATGAATAGTTTTAACAGGACTAAAGTATAAAATTCTAAGAGCGTTTAGGATTGTTTTAGGGATTTTGAAGTTCCAAAGCTTCATCCTCATAAGAAATATCGGAGGGAGAAGATATTTCCTGTCAAGTAGGTTACATCGTTAGTAAAAGAAAGTGACGAAGGCACACATAAATGAAATGTATCAGCATTTGATCGGAAACAAAATTCAAACCCCTGCTATAGAAAACCCATGCTTTAATGCGTACAGGTCCGAATTAAACCTTGGTCTTCTATTTCATATCTGCAAACCCCTCATCAAACCCTTCCAGTCGTATTACTAGTTGATACATGGGATGGAGAGAGAATTATGGGTAGGGGGAAGAGAGAGGTCACAGTAGCAGCAGGTAATATATTGAACATTGTTCGATCACAACAAAGGACCCAGAAAGCTATTATTATTCGTGAAAAGCGTTTTGCGTAGTAGAGCGGTTCGTTGTGCTGCTGATATCTCTGTGGTAATATGGAGCCTATTTGCACGCTTATAATATATGACACAATATAAACAACTATCGATGAGGATATAGTGGGAATAGGGTGAAAAAAAAGGGCGAGGAATTGTCTCCTCTGAGAGTATATAGGGTTAGGTTATACATATGATACGTTTTATTCGACAATAATTTAAAAAATCATTGATATGACTTGATATTCTCGCTAACTTATGCATATCAGTTTCTCTCTCCAATGTGGTACCTATTTAGCATGCCTCGTTAATCCCCTCCTTCCTGAGTTCCGTTGAGTCAAGCGCCTGATTACTTGAAATGGTAGTGGCCGCCCTTTAAAGAAAGGACTAGAAGTGAATCAATTGTCCGTTATAGATAAGAAAGGATTGGCCAGAGCCATAGTGGAAGTAGGGATGCTAAAAAAAAGTATCAATACGGTAATAATATCGATATTTTCCTTTCGATACTAGTATTTTTTTTACTCAATACGTTTTTTCCGATATTTTTATCAATATTAGTACCCACACTCCGGTATCGAAAGAAACATTTGTTTGTTATCTTCACTCATGCTGGGATTCAATCAGGGAATCAAACCGGAACCGATAACTTAAATTAACAATTATTTTTAAGGAACCGGAACCTTAAAAACACTATTTAGAAGAACCTAAATTGGAACCGTTAATCATTTTAGGTGCTAAAAGGTTCTTTAAGGTTCTTAGTTTTACAGAACTGTATATAATTTTGATAAGATTCACACATTTTATTTTTTTCGCTTGATTTAATTTTGAAATGTTGTGTTCTCCCCTTTCTCAGTAAGATCTGGAAAGGCTTGCTATCTTTTATTTATTTATTTATTTTATGTTATACTTTATTTGAAACCTCTTTTCTAAGGTGATTAGAAAATAGTTAATGAGCCCTTAGCAATACACACTAATGAGTCTAGATACAAGAGGAATGTCATGTTTGAAACATTGTTCTCTGTTTTCTTACTTATTTAAGCTAGCGTTTTAAGAAGATTTATTTATCTTCGATGGGCAGCAGATAATACCACATAGGGACAAGTAGTCTAAGACCATCTTAAAGTTCGTTCACGGTAGGAGTTTACCTATGAAAGGACTTTTTTCCCTACCAGAAATCTATTATATAGTAGGATATTGGTAAGAAAAAAGACCTTTCAGAGGTAAACTCCTACCGTGAATGAAGTACTTAGTACTTCATAGAAGTGAAAACAGATAATCTGATGGTTGGTTTAACAATACATGCCAGGATTAGAGGGAAAAGGAAGATGAAGGAAGGGTGGCAAAATGCGAACATTAAATTCTTTCACTCTTGTTTGAATTAGGAAAAAGCTCAGTGATTGTGTTCCTAGTGTACAGTTCAGAGGTGATTATTTTTGTTGTTAGTAAGTGGTTTAAATAATATTTAATATTATTGATGGGGTACACAAGTTAGAGAAAACCTTGCACCACGCGACACGGGTAAGTTCAAATGCAGAAGGCTTGAAGAGCAATGTTCATATTACAGAACAGCTGGACTGACGCCAGGCTACGGTCAGTTGATTCTAAAAGAAAAACAGTGTGATAATTATAAACAAACGTTAAATGGAAATTATATACATATAGTATTGTTAACATATTTATAATTTAAACTAGCTTGCTTTATTGGGACTTCTTTAAGAGACATAGTATAATGAATTGCAATAGAAAGGTTATTTATTGCATTGTTAGAGGGTTAACATAGAGGTGTCTACACAAAAAAGTACTATGGCCGGTCCTTTCCCTGCTGGTACTGCCAGAGCATTCAATAGTACATGTATTTAATGACCCACTTCCTGGGGTACCACAAATTTATATAATTCATACAATACTAATACTCAGTCAATAGGTGCCAAAAACGGGCAAAGAGAAAAAAGGTTTTATCCGCGTGGACCCCATATAGCAACGAGCGGAGTTCCACGCTTTACAGACCCAATCTAATCCCACACGCGAAGCGTGGCGACAAGAATGATTCAATACATTGAACACAGTTACCCAACTAGGTCCTATAAAAAGGATAGACAACGTGTTTGTAGCCATAAAAACAAGTGTGTAGTTCTTAAGGACTCAAAAGAGAAATATAGTGCTCGTTGAGAATAGCAACCATTTGGACTAAGTCCTTATTACATCTGGAGCTCAAAGCTCCTATATCTAAGCTATATCATATGAATATAGGAAAAACACGGCCTCTTGGACCAATATAACAAGTATGAGGACTTGAGTAACACTAGAGTTACTGTGACTACATCAACAGAGTTGGAATAATACAAAACCAACATCTTGTCACTCTGACTGAAACAAGAAGTCAAAATAAACATAATAGTCGCCTCGACTATACAAAGTCTGAAATAAACAATAAGTCAGATGGACTTACTAAATAAACAATTTCTAATCTTTCAACTAAACAATAAGTTAGATGAACGTCACCTCTATACTTAAGAAATCGGAGAGGATAGTCCGTGGCGGCGTGGCGGTGAGAACCACGTCCAACACTCCATGGCCACTGGTTCCTTCGTGAAGAGAGGTTTTCCTCGGTGGCGCGGTGGTGAGAACCACGCCCAATACTCCATGGCAACCGGTTCCTTCGTGGAGAGGAGTTCCGTCTTCAACGACGTGTTTGTTTGTATGTGATTATTTTATTTCAAAACATCTAACAATAAAAAAGATGAATAATGACACGAGAAACATAATGAACAAAAAAGTTAACACCAGCCCCGAGGGGCTCTCTAAAACATACACTACATCGAAACATATAACATAACACAAGTAGACAAGATATGGCGCCCTCAACGACGTGATGTGATATAATAATTTAAAATAATTCTGAGAGTACCTATTTTATACCCTTTCTCTGACTAGAACGAAACAAAAAAAGAAATAGAAAAAGACGTGATAACAAAGTGATGATAGGAGCTTGAGGGGTGTGGAAAAGGGGAGGTTCGAAGACACGCCACCACGACAGTGGCGCTGGAGGGTCGTTGGGAGCGAGCCTAACTTAGTTTTAGTTCTTTTCTACGACTGGAGATATAGTAAGTGGATGTGTTAGGACGCACCCTGTCACCATTCGTGTTGAATATTTTGCTAGAAGGCATGTTGGCTTTATCCAATCCCATCGTTTCATGGTGAGTAAGTCTTGAAGCATATTATTCTTGAATGTATTAGCTTTAATTATCTTCGTTGGATTCCACTATTATAAGTTTAGTATTTTTATGCAGATTTGTATTATTAAAATCCTTTATAGTATTTTCTATTGAGAGCACGTGGATCATATCCGAGTCCATCCAGTCGTTAACAATAGGTTTTGAAGGATATTATTATTACATATTTCAAATCTAATCCTCTTCTTTGGATTTTGCCAATATAGTTATTATAACTTCGTATTTTTACGTAGCCTAATTGTGTATGTGTCAACTTTACATGGTTGATACGCTACAATCTAGCTCAATTTTTTTTGGACTATGAGATTGATGGTTACAGATCAAGATGCAAATGAGAAGGATGCATTATTGTTATTAAGGTACGTTATAATATTTTTTTTAATTTAGCAAAACTTTTGATCCAGAATTTTATTTACTAAGTGTTTTTACACTCTACTTTCACGCACATGCGGATACACTTCTCATAAATATAAAAATATAAGGTTCTTCATTCTTTAAATAACCACTATAGAAATTAGTACATTAACGTAGCCTGAACCGATAGAAAGACGCTATGCTAAAACAAAATTAAATTAAGGAACCGGAACACTATCAGGAACAGAAAAGAACCGGAATCTTTATTGTAATCTAATTGGAACCAGAACCGGAACCTTTGTTTGGAGAACAGGAACTGAAACCCGAACCTATACAAATTTCGGTTGGACTCCCTGGATTAAATGTTTACTAGGGTGGATTATGGAGGAAGAACAAATGACACTATTTCTCAATTCTCACTCATTTTCTGCATTACAAAAAAGAAGCAACTCTAGCTGATACGATGAAACCTTTTATAATATCCATCATACAATAATATCTATCATACCTTCCAAGTTACAACACATAACATAGACGCGATAGACTTAAGTATACTATAATATGGTTAAAACATTATAATTTTCCTGGCTTGAATAAATATGAAAATAAAATTATGATGCAAAAGTTGAAGTTATTATTACTGGATCGAAAAATTCTAGATTAAAATTTCGATGTCAATACTTACTGTTATTGATACTCTTTTTTTTCGATACTAGTATGGTATTGATATTTTTCTTCTGATACTTTTAATGAGTACAGTATTGACATACTACATACCTAAGTGGATATAGCTTTTAGCATGTAAGAGAACCGTGGAAGTTATGTAAAAATACCTTTCCTAGTGAAATTGGTATGATATTTCACGCTCGCTCATGGACATTCTAGTGTGCTGATGTAATCAGTTGGTTCAGAAAGTGCACATAAACTACCTCTAACAAATACTAAATTAATCTAAAGGAAGGTGGATTTCCTGTATCGACATATTTTGGGTAGATGATCAGCAAACCTTTGAATGGACAGTTTAGTTTTGTTAATTGGTGACGTGGAGATCGGAGTTTGAATCCAAACTGTTTGTAAGGTGGTATTTATTCTCATTTCTTTCCAACTCTGTTTAAAGCAAATTCTAAAACATTTACTCTAAGTGTGACCTTCTTCATTCTGTAACGACTTACATGAAATAACACTCACCGACTCGGACAGCCCACTCTCAGAAGGTCAAAACGCGGCACTAGCTCGACCACCGGCCTCCGCTCTCGCAAGATACAACGAACCGACTGAACGCCGCGCCTAGCCTGTGTACAGCGAAGCTCAAACACGTGTCCGGCCAGCAAAGAAAATGGAAAGAAGAGTTCCGCTTCCGGCTTCGCGGAGCTTCGATGTCCATCTCGAACTTCCCCTTCCCCCTAGTTTGTAATGTTCTCCAACCTTCCTTTTCTTCGATCCCCCCCCCTTTCTGAGAGTTATGACTTTGTATATATACTAGCCGTACCGGGATCTCACTTCACTTACTACCCCACCGGCTTGAGGACAAGAGGTGAGGACGGCGACTTGGTCTCGGGGAATATTATCATTTTATCAAAATTACTATTTCGACGTCATGGGGGGAACTCTTTCAAAATTACCATTTGGACTTTGTTACTAATTTATTATAAATTGAAGTTTGAAAATGCTACGCGCTTATCGCGGCAGGAAGTTAGACCGTCGCTTTCGCCACCACTTATATTTGGGGTCTGAACCCAATTTATCTTTAATTTATATTTTTGTCAATATTAGTTTTTAACCAGAGGTTGTCTGGTCCCGGGTTCAAAACCCAGCTTGTGTTCATTTCAAGTATCGCGGTATTTGAACTCGACTTTGTTCGTCAAGTCAAATACCGAGAGCTAATATGTTACGTAGATTATTATTACATTGAGGCCCTGGGACATTGCTATGACGTCACGTTTACTACGGGCGTCTGTGAAAAAATTAAATGTTTATACTAGGATGGGTAACTATAACGCAAGAGTAACCAGATATTCCATTCCTCTTGGGGTAGGAACTATTCAAGTTAGTGAAGCAACCAGTCAACCAGAAACCAAGGACCATAACACTGAGATCCCGGACCGTACCTTTTTTTGATAGGTTTGATGTAATGTCATTTAGTAACCGTCATGAGGAGGTTACGAGTTGTTGACCTTTAGATCTAGTTGACTCCGTTGTTGGACGGAGAAGTGCGCTTCACGCAGATTTGAATGTTTGTATCACTCTATTATTATTTTTGATTCAATAAAATTTATTATATTCAACCAGGTAACTCTTTTACCTGATTTACTGCCTCTCTCACCTTATAGATATTAAGGGGGGGGGGGTTTGCAATTCTTACCCATAAGTATAATTATTAAGAGCAGGTAGTTCATATAGGTGAAGCCATGTGCAAAAAACTGTTAAAATTAATACTATCTATAAACCGTTGAAAAACCTTTATTTATTTTGACGTTCATTAATACATTTACTATGTTTTAAAAATGTGTAGTTTTGATGTTGGTCTTTTTAAAAATATTTGTTCGGTGATATAATAGATTATTTTTTAGATATATTTCATGTGCCTCTTTATATGATATTATATTGTTGAATTTACTATTACTAACATGTTTTGGCATATTTTGAACACTGACTATCTTAATCTAAGTTTTGTGCTAAATAGAAGACACCTCCTATGATCCACAAATGAACTCCTCTTTAAGTTATGTTTTTAAATATATTAATTTTATGTTAACTTAAATTTTATTGCTTGGGATTACAATATTTTGTATTTATAATTGAAATGTATCAAATTGATTTATTTTCGCAATTTTAAACATAAGTTATATTTTAATTCCTTATATGTGATAAATATAATTATTCAGGCCTCATAGCATATTTTGGGTTTCAAAAAGTATGAAAAGAAGAACTGCCAATTTGATTTAAAAAGTAGGACATGTTAAAAACACTAGATTCACCTCATAGTGCCAAAATAAAATAAATAATTAAAAACAATATTTTAATTAAGAACAATGTTTTTATGTTATTGGACCGGTAACAAAAATTAGAAAACATATTTTAACCTAGGGTGCGCGTGACCTGGGAAGTTATTTTAGAAATATTGGGGTATGCTGCTAATTAAACATGAATGGAATTGCCCATGGAATATTCAAGGTTTTGACTATTCCAACTAAAACATACATACAAACACTGATTAACTATATATCTATATTAGTTACAACTAAACAAGTCATAAAATAAAATAAAAATAATCTTAATCAAGTCTTTAAATTAATAAACTAATAGAACACATAAAAATATAAGTACATTAAATAAACAAATTAACAACTATAAAACACCTAGTAGCTATTCAAATATTTTAAAACAGTCACAAAAATGTTCATTAAAACAGTAGTACACAGTAACAATAAATGTCTACATCACCCGTGTACTTAGGCCAACACTTGTTCCACACACGATACACTGCGATGACCCGCGATACACAAACACCGGTCCACTCACTGGACACGCTGGTCCACTCACTGGACACGCTGGTCCACTCACTGGACACACAAGCCCACTCACTGGACACGCAGGTCCCCTTACTGGACACGCCAGTCCACTTACTGGACACACCGGTACACAACTCGGACTGGGGACTCCCGGACTCACTGGTTGAGAACCAAAGAACTGAGCACCTGGCTATCGCTGACCGTGAATATATATAGGGGTGGTTCCAGCTAAGGCTGGGGACACACGAGCGTATTGTGTACGCGCGTTGTAACTTGAGTATATTTTAACCCAAGTTGTTTGGACAACACACGAGCGTCAGCATTTGAAAGAGTCGTGAAGGTAAGATGGACGCTAGGGAAATTGTACAGTTTATTTATATGGTAGATAAATATTTAAAAAGAAAATTCAAAGAGAGGAGGTTGTGGGTTCATCCTATAAATAGTGAACGATATCTTTATGGCTAGTATTATACTTTATATGCGCGTCTTAAAGCAGATCCTGATAATTTTTTTAACTATCTCAGAATGTCTCTAAGCTAATTTGATGAACTGTTACTATGTTTAAAAGATCACATAAGGTATCAAGATACAAATATGAGGAATTCAATATCACCTGAAGAGATGCTAGTAATAACATTAAGGTAAGTACTTTATTTTATTTTTAAATGACACAAGGGGAAAAAAACATATTGGGTAATAGTATGCCCTTAGGGTCATTAGTTAAAAGGACTCATCTTGTGGCGAAAAATGCGAAAAATATGGACTCGCTGAAGCTGATGATAGATCCGGGGAATAAGTCCTATGACATTCGATTTGAGGTAAGCGTGCTTCTCTGGTATTGCATTTTTTTTAAATTCTGAAGAAACTGCATTTTTTGAAGTCTAAAGGTAAATTTTTGGTCTGGATCAAGGCCCCTGACTGTAGGAAAAATTGAGTGTGTGTATGTGGGTGTGTTCTTTCTTGGCTTGTGGGATTGCATAGATTCTAGCAATTTATCTTCTATGTCACTTGGTTTACGTTTTTTTTGGAGCTGACTTATTTGATGTGGATGGAGTGGCTGTGTGAAGGCTTAAATCAACACCGCCTGCTTCCGTGTTATTAGGTTGTTCATTAGCTGCTTCATCATCGTCTAGATTTTCATTTTCAATACTACTAGTTGTAGCCCGTGGATCCATGCTTTTTTCATAAATGATAATTGCTCCCCGTAGACATAGCTTTTCACTTTCTTGGCATCGGTACCTGACTTGTAGTATAGTGATAGCTTTTTGAGATTTCGTACATAGTTATATCTAATTGCTCTACACTTTGACATGGTATTTTGCACTGCAACAATAATTTTTGTTTCAGATATCTTGCCAGTGGATGCAGTTTTAAAGACATACACTACAGTTACAGAATTGGTAGATCTACTGCAAGTAAAATAGTTCGGACTGTGTGCAGAAATATTTGGGAAGTAATGAAAGAGAAATGCATAATTACACCCGATGAAAACAACTGGGAAAATATAGCAGGAGGGTTTCAAGATAGAGCTAATTTTCCAAACTGCTTAGGAGCAGTCGATGGTTAACACATAAGAGTTGTTAAGCCTGCAAGAAATGGCTCACTATACATTAACTATAAGCTTTTTTTTCCGGTGGTATTGTTGGCTGTTGCTGATTCCAACTACAGTTTCACTTATGTAGACGTGGGATCACTTGGTAAGGATGGAGACTCCACTATATTAAGGAATTCATCACTTTGGAAACAAATAGAACAGAAAACTCTCATGATTCCTGCAGCGACACGAGTACCTGGTATAGAAATATTTATACCTTTTGCTTTTATTGGAGACGAAACATTTGTATTGTCAGCACATTTGCTTAAACCGTACTCCGGTACCCACTTACCAAGAAGCAAGAAAGTTTCCATCTATAGACTATCAAGGGCTATACGCTACATAGGATGTACATTTGGCATACTAGCCAATAAATGGAGAATATTTAATAGGAACATTGATGTACACGTTGATTTTGCTGTTGACATTGTTAAATGTTGTTGTGTTCTCCCTAACTTTGTTCGCGAACGTGATGGGTATAAGTTTGATGATACAATGACCATTTGTGGATTTGAGGACTGCCAGGACAATGACAACACAAATGTAAATCGAAATAACAATGGTTACCGTGAAGCTTTAACTCACTATTTTAACAGTAATGATGGGGAACTACCATGGCAGTACGAAAGAATTTAATATATATAATAAAATAATAATAAATAATTATAATTAATAAATACAGCAAATTTAATTTAAAAATCAAACTTTTATGCTATATTAAATTATAATGTACCCAAATTTTTGCTCTGCTTGTTACTTTGTCAAAAAATCCTCAAATAAAGATGAACACACTTCGACCCATGCTGAATGCTTATTATTTTTGTCCTTATGATATTCATTTGCAGTATTCCATAGTAATTCTCTTTTCCCTACTTCACTTATTAATATTTCAGTCTCAAAGTCACCCAGGGTAAACAATATGAGCGCGCTGGTCCCGCTGTTAAACACTAATCTCGTTAAAGTATTTTATAAAAGAAGAAAGAAGGAATGCTCAATCATCATCAACCCCTTGCTATCCTTTTTATATCTCCCCTGCCCCCTTTAATTTGTTTTCTCTTTAGTACATTATTTATTTTACTTTATCATTTTATTACAAATCCCACTTTGGAAATATTGATAGGGAAATAAAATAGTAATAATTATGATAATTATTACAATAATGATGTTTATTATCATTAAAAGATGACTGTCTTCAACCTAAAAATAAAATATATTTAAAAAATAATCTTTGAAACATCATAATAAAAATATTTTTCTTACCCATGCGTCTTACTATTCTTTAGGGTTATGTGCCAAAAAAATAATAATCCCTCTTTCAATTGTTTTTGGGTTTCTTTGATTCATATTGACTTGCACAAAGTAGTCCTTCCTCCTTTGAATTTGATTTTGTTTGTTTTTTCTTTTCTCAAAAGCAGAGTCACTTTCTTACAATTTTTGCCCGGCGCTTCGAGCGTAGTTTGAACAATTTGCAAACCTTTCCAATGATTGCTTTTCATTGCATTATTAATTCTTTCATTCGCTTCTGCCACTAATGACTTATAAGATTGAACTTCTTCTTAAGCTTCTGATTCTTGCTTTTCTAACAAATTCTCTTTTGCATTGCCTCTTTAGTTTCCTTCGATTTCTTTTTCAAAACTTTCCTATATGCTTGATACTATTCACTTTGGTTTTTTATTTTATCTTTATCTTTTTGCTCTTGTTTCTTCCGTTCAGCCTCAATTCTCTTCTCTTCTTCGAGTCCAACCAAGTACAGCTTATGGGCCCCACGTCTTTTCTTGATTAAATTCTTCTTGAATGATACTGTGGTGCACTGATAGTTGTAATATTTAAGACCATATTTGGTAGACTGCATGCCTTTGATGGATACCTCTGAGAGACAGGTCTTGTTTGTCAGTAAGATAGTTTGATGTTTGTGAGAATCCTAGCTCAACATCAACGTTTACATAGGGTAACACAAGGATAGCTTTAACAAGCCTTCTAATTTAGCCTATTCCAGTTGGATATATTTCATTATAGCACTACCTCCAAAAATAATTACATAGCTATTAAATTTCAAAGATACTGTAAAAGCGTTCGGGCATACATCAAATTTATTCAAACAGCGTGACACATTATGATACGATATTTTGTTTTGGTACCTTACCAGCAAAAAAGGAAGATCCACACTCAAACCTCTTCAAAACAAACGGTTTCTTTCTTCTGGAGGTCAAAAAGTAGGAAAAGTAGGAATTTTTCTTCAAAAGTAGGACAAAAATGAGCCCTGAATTATTTGAAAATCAGATTTTTAATTTCATGTGGTAATGGTTCACTTCTATGATATATTATACATTTAATTAATCTTCTTTGTAGATAATTTTAAAAATAACAGTCACTGAATAAGTTTGGCGTACGAAATAATGAAAGTGAAACTTCTTAAAATAACTCCTTTAATTTCTACAATATGAAACAATCTGCTAAAGTATAACCCAGCAATTAATCAACTCGTGGATAAAACAACGTGCAATAACACATTTAGAAGTTGATTCCCTCGTTAGATAAATATAATATAATTAATGATACACTTTAATAGAGGTTTTACAACTGAAAACTAGCGGGGTTTTAAATTTAAAACGAGTGAAACTGGGAGGTAAAAAATGACACAATAATGAAGAAATAAACAAAAATAACAGCGAGCACATTAATTTTTACTGTTTATTTCTGTGCGCCCTGTCTGGGCTGTTTAGACCATATATATTTACAATAACGGGGTATAGACGAGTAAGGTATAATTTAGAGGACATTACCCCGTTCTTGATGGAGGAAGGGTGGTTTTAAAACATCGTAAAAAATGCCTATATACAGCAGGTTAGGATTAAAACCCCTACCAACTCGTTGCTGGAAAACCTTTATTCACGTTCACATACATAAAATATACATTATATATAGGTCTATGACGTGTGTATACTATAAATGATATACTCTAATAATATAGTATATATATATGTGCATACATACATACACATATATATATATATATACATACATACATATGTGCATATATATATGCATATATATGCCTATACATATGTGCATATATATATGCATATATATATATGCCTATACATATGTGCATATATATATGCATATATATATATATATATATATATGCCTAATCACGTTGTTCTCTTACGGAGTAGGCTAGAAATTGTGTATGCAGCTCAAAAAACAAATAGCTCTGTACTTAATCTACCATCACTAACTTTCTTCAGAATTCCCTATCCTTGCATACTCTCTTCGCTTCAATAACATCCTTATACCACGTGATACATACTCTTTTATTCTTAAAACTCTTAACATTTCTCTTCATCATACATTCGTCTACAATATTTCAATATATATGCTATGATCTAATAGAATATAATGGGTATACTATATACTACATATGTACCTACAATATACTAGTATGTAATATATATATATATATATATACATATATAAATGTTTACTAAATAAAATGTGGTGTATATATATAAAATATATTTACACCGCATATTATTTATTACCTGTTCTGACTATACACATTTAACAAACAGATAGGGTCGGGATGGGGAAGATAGAAGTTATATGAAATGTGTCAGTATTTGTGTGGAGAGATAGTGAAGTGTTATTTAGGAAAAACACACTTTCAGTAAACCCTGTCTGGATTTGAACTCTGACCCTATCATCAGAAAATTGGACTAGATGAGACTGACTTTTTTGTACACGTGGCCATCAGCACGTGTATCTGATTTTTAAAAATCCACTTAATCAACCAAACTGATATAATTATAGAAAATGATCAAATCCTTAATTACTAAAATTTTAATTTATAAAATGTTATAACCAAACATTTAAAAAAAATAGTCCGGTTTTTCTGGGTTTCTTGAAATATTCATAGAAAATGGACTTGACTGCTTCATAAATATAAGCCATCAATTTTAGATTCTCGTTTGAAGCAAAGGAGTTTCTTTAGTTCTCCCCCCCTATATATATATATATACATATATAAATGTTTACTAAATAAAATGTGGTGTATATATATAAAATATATTTACACCGCATATTATTTATTACCTGTTCTGACTATACACATTTAACAAACAGATAGGGTCGGGATGGGGAAGATAGAAGTTATATGAAATGTGTCAGTATTTGTGTGGAGAGATAGTGAAGTGTTATTTAGGAAAAACACACTTTCAGTAAACCCTGTCTGGATTTGAACTCTGACCCTATCATCAGAAAATTGGACTAGATGAGACTGACTTTTTTGTACACGTGGCCATCAGCACGTGTATCTGATTTTTAAAAATCCACTTAATCAACCAAACTGATATAATTATAGAAAATGATCAAATCCTTAATTACTAAAATTTTAATTTATAAAATGTTATAACCAAACATTTAAAAAAAATAGTCCGGTTTTTCTGGGTTTCTTGAAATATTCATAGAAAATGGACTTGACTGCTTCATAAATATAAGCCATCAATTTTAGATTCTCGTTTGAAGCAAAGGAGTTTCTTTAGTTCTCCCCCCCTGTGTAAAAAACTAAATTGGGGTGAAAATATCTAAGTAAAGCCGCCAAACAGTAAATTCAGGTCAAAAGGAAAAAAAAGGTCGTTACCAACTTGAGCAGTTTCTAAGCGGTCGGCGGAAATCAGCTTAACAGCTTCGTTTGTCACACATTAACAGCTCAACGAAATGTTAAAAAAGTAACCAACGAGGGTGGAGGTAGGGTTAAAAGGGGTTTAAATATGTTAGGGCAGGGGTATGAAACATCCGTTTAAAATATTAGGAATACCGATTGTGAAGTTAAAGGCTCCCAGTTCAATCTTTAATTGTGTCCAGAGCCATATATGATTGGGTTTTATATATGTTTATTTTAAATTTAACTCTCAAATATATTTATATATGATTAGATTATGTAATATCTATAATAGCTAGGTCATGTTTATCATAAACTCCTACGTGATGGTTACTCAGAGGATCAGTCCTGACAGTTGAATCAATTTAAATTAAGGGGAAAATGACAACCTGGACACTGGAATCGTTACAGTCCAAGGTGAATCATAACCGACAGTACGCTGCCATACACTTAGTATTATCATCTAAGTTGTAATTTTTCACTTATTTGAATTATATATGATTACGATTAATACATAATATATTTACCTATAATTAATATATAATATATTTAAATATGATTAACATATTATATATTTATTTATGATTAATGTATTATATATTTATATATGATTAACATATTATATATTTATATATGATTAGCATATTAAATATTCATATAATTAATTACATTATATTTAGCTAACGAGAGAATCAAATTCTAAATGTGTCAGTCCACATTGTTTTATCCACGAGTTGATTAATTTGCTGGGATATAATTTATCAGATTGTTTCATATTGTAGAAATTACAAGAGGCTTTTTTTAAGCATTTTCATTTTCATTACTTCATACCTGAAATGTATTCATAGACTTGCTATTTTAAAAATAACATTCCAATAAAAACAATTAAATGACTAATATATTCTTGTAATAAAAGAGCTGAAATATTAATAGAAGTGAATCATTATCGCATGCAATTAAAAATCCATCTTTCCAAAGATTGTATTTATATAAAGATACAATGTATAAGATATTTATTAATATATTATAACATATTATATCACATAATTCTATGAACATGGCTGCTAGAACGTAAGCTTGCCACTCAACCCTATCCTTAGACACCCTCAGCATATCCCTAGCCTGAGCCCAGCCTTCTTCAAATATATTTTAATACTATCCTCCCAACAACGTATTAGCCGTTTGAACATTTTGTTTAACTATGTATGACATATATTTTACACACATCGCCGAGAACGCGAAAGCTTACCTGATCTGATTATATGGTATATGCCAGGCCTCCACCGTGGTTCGGATCCCACGTTAAACTGTAGGTTCATTTCATCTCACAATCACCCTACCATTACACATTAGCGTAAGTACGTATAACCCGAACGGATAGAAAGACGTGGTGCTAATAATAGTAATAATAATATATGGTGACCGGTAGGTCTGGATTAGAATATCGGCTGGTTTTCTGAGTTTGGTTAACACTTACGCTCTATATAATTGCGGGTGCATTTCTAATACTATAATATCTTTTTCGTGCCTACTATATTATTGTAAATATGCGATCAGCCCGGACGGACGGTATGACGTGACGGAAGTAAAATAAAATGGTGATACGATTGCTTAGAATCCACTCTTTTCATCCCGCCTCCTTACGTTTGATAGTTGAGAAGATATTCATCATTAGATCATACAAAAAAAAAAGAGTATTTTCTACTAATCTAGAAGTTTTAAAACTTTTTCATTAAACTTTATTCATTTGAGAAGTACTTAACGACGCCAACATAAACTGCAGACGACAATCAATTGATTAGACACTATTTAAATACTCAAGCTCAGAGCACCCCGTCCTAACTAGAATCCATTACTTTGTAATCTCACGAAGAAAACTTACAAAGTAGAACTTTAAGGAAACATTTAGTTTTTTCGACCAACTTTATATTAACTTAAATGGTTTCATTAACTAGATAGTTCTGAACTAAATCTTACATCTTATTCTTATCTCAGAAAACAAATTAACGCAATCCAAAGCTATACATTTGTTTGTTTTTATATTTACGTTGAAAAAAACTAACAAAAAAATTAATGTTTCAACAAAATAAATAACGCAAATAAATTGGCCGTCTACCGAATGTTAGAATGCATGTATTAGGGATGTTCGCTAATGTTCCACATTAATTAAGACGTGGTTTGTTATTTTAAATTATGACTCACTACAAAATTAAGGCAAAAGGTACCTATAGAAATGAAATCCTCACATTTTAAGATTTTATAACCAAACAAAAGTTTTTAAGGATTGTTGAACTAGCTCAGGATAGAACTACTTCAAGATGGTGTTAGGTGGCATACTTTTGTATGTGTGGCAATGACATTTCGAGTTCCTATTATCTTAGGGTACGTTAGAATTAGCTCATTTTATAATTTATTGTGATACTTCGCAGCTTTGAGATGAATATAAATTGAGATGGACGTGAAGTTGCCCTTTCTCAAACAAAGTTAGGTAATGATGACCACAATAGAAGACGTTAAATTAATTGAGAATTATTTTAGTGATTTAGATGTTTTATGACTTCCATTAACATAATAATTTATGTAGTGTAAGAATATTTCGTTCAATATTTCAAATAGGTGATGGCTTTAATACACCCATTCATACCATTGGTGTTTACACTTTTTAATCTACCTTCGGGCCTTAATTCCGTCACCAATGCTCGTTAGACCCTTCTATTCAATTAAGTAAAAAATGACAACCTGGACTAGAGAATTGAACCCTTTTCTAGGTTATTTTTCACTTAGATTTGATTCAGCTTTCAGGACTGATTCTGTGGACAATTATCACTTATAAGTTTGTGATGTACATGAATTAAAAGTTATTTTATTATTTGCACTAGACGCAAGGGCTATTTATTATTTATTTAAAGTAAGGGCTAAGATTAGGAGACTGATTTAGAGTAATAGAACACTCTAAAACATGGTGAGATGATTTGAAAATCACTTGAGAGAAACCACCCTCTATCATCTATCCAAAGTTCTAAATTAACTTTTATATTCCTAATTCAAAGAAAGTCTAATAACCTAAGTCACCTGACGTATAATATCATATTATGTTATGTTATGATACCACATTCTGTTAAATTATTTTATGTGCATAAAATTACCTGTGTTGTTTTAAACTGTTTATTTAATTTCCTTGCTCCACATCTCGCTACCCGCCATTGCTACTTTATAGAAATAACATAAACATTGTTAATAACAAACATTAATTAACGTTAATTAGCTATTTTAAGACTGTTTTGGTAAATGCCGATAGCAAAATGTTGGTAGCAAAAATTTTGACAGAAATGTTGATAGCATGTCATGAACGATTTGAAAAGAAAAACAAATTAAAAGTTGATATCAAAATTATTGAAACAGGTTTATTATCAAGTAAATAGCTAAAAAATAGTTTCAATTTTGACGTGTTATAGCCAGCTTCTATAATCCAAGTTATGGTTTCTTAGGAGATAGCTATTGTTGCAGCTTGTGAAGTGATTATTGGCGCAGAAAGAAAGAAAAAAGCACGTGGATTTGTTCATACCTTTAAAGTAGTGTTAGACAAAGTAGACATTATAGCATAAGTGATATGAAATAATACGAAATAAAATTTGAAATTAGTGATTTAACAGGTTCAATTAGGTTTAATGTTTTTTCTCTGAACCATTCCATTTTATACTTGAAAATAAATTGATCATATTGCACAACAAAATGACACAAAAATTTACATCTAATGAAAGCTGGCAGGAAATTGATCTACGAGCACAATGTTATTAACAGTGCTGTCAACAGATAGCTTGCTAGTATCATTTTGTTATCGCCATACTTTGATCAGGACACCCTCCAGAGCTGTCGCAAAATTTCTGCTACTAACAAAGCTAGCAACAGTATTATGGACATGTTCATGGAGAAAATAAATGCTGACAACAAATGTTATTGACAAATGCAAGATGTTATTAACATTTCTAGTGACTTTTAACAACATTAATAACAAATGTTGATGACAAAAGTTAGTAATATTTTATGGGCAGATTTCTAAAATTGGTTAAAAACATTGTTAATAGCACGTGTTTTCAGCGATGCTACCTCTGGCGTAAAAATGTCTTGGAGTATATCCACATATTTAGAGTGATGAGGTAAGGAGTATGGATGTATAATTTAGAGAAATTATACACTTATTTTAGTGGAGGGAAAGCGTGAAAGTATTAAGAATAAATCCCCCTCAGTTAATATAGCTGGAATTCGTAACCCGACGTTCACGTGACTGCAAATTTGTCCACTTAACCATTGGTGTGGGTAAATTTATTTACAAAGGTTTATTACCCATAAAAAATGTTGGAGGTTATTTTATAGGGGCTTTCAAACATAATATGGTGGATATCTTTTTTCAAAGTGAATACTTTTTGTCTTTATATATTCCCCTTATATTGGGCATATTTACGTAAAATTGGTGTAAATTTGAAGATAGATAGCTGAACAACATTAAAGCTACAGTACTCCAAATAACATTTCGGGCAGTTCCTGGTAAAATCACCCTTTAAATTTGTTTCAGAAACGTAAAGTACCTCTGTTTCACAATTCGACTAGGCTTGTCCACAACACATTTCGACAAAACCCCGAGCATTATAAGGGATCAAATATAAAAGGGCTACTGTTGGTGGAGAGGGAGAAGAGATTGTGTTGGCAACATGTGTTAGTGGGAGCGTTGACGTGGCGTGTTTGCAAAAGGGGATAAGGGGTGGAACGATGAGAGAGGGGTTTGGGGGTAGTTTTGTAGAGGACCTATCTCCCGCGAGGTTTTAAGCCAGTTGCAAATCCCGGTAACTGAAAGGTTCCTCTTTGGGGAAACAAAACACAAACACAAACATTAACTGGTCCGACAATCATAATCGGGGTTTAATTACTCAAGTGCTTGGTTTTAATTATTAGTAATATCCTAGATTGAATTTAGTAAGATTATGGTTATACATAAAATTAAAATATATATTGATCATATAACTATTTCAAAATATTATATTTTTTCATTTTCTGCATTTTTATTAATTTAGTAACAGTAACAACATCGGTTACGAACGTATGAATGCACACAAATATTTCTAAAGTTGAGTTATTTGTTTAAAAATTACACTTGGACACTTTTGAAATAATGGGTGAAATTATGTTTATGAGTCAGAAATTATATAGTTTTATTGGTGTAAGGATGAGGGAGGAAGCATTTAAGAGGTAATATACCCACATTTGCACGAAGGAAGAGTGGGAAACCATTAAGGAAAAAACACTTTCAGTAGACCTGACCGGAATTCAAACCCTGATATCCCCGTCATTAGCAGGACAGTCTACACCTAATTTCGTAGCTGAGGGAACTGCATGTGTTATGGAGAAAAGTTTATCTTCGCTCTCTCTCTGTTACCGCTTGGCAAATCTTCTAACTTTTGGTTGTTGGGAAGTGAGGGGGGAGGATTTACTCGGAAATCCCTCTTTGTAAACAATAAGGCATGGGGAGGTTGGGGGGTTCAATTGACAGGCAAACACATTCCCTATCGGTATACAGCCTTTTCTAGAAACATGAACTATTTCCACAATAGTATTTTTTTTCAAGATTGAAGTTTATTAACGGTTATCTATTCCTCACGTAATCATGCTTAAACTATTTTATTTATAAAACTTTTTTCCTCGAAATTAATATACAATAAATAAATATATTACAATATGCATTTTATACTAAGTGATATAAATTACATTCTTACTTGTTCTTAATCAGATAATGGTACCACTCATAGATCAGCGTTACTATCATCATCTTCAGAGCTTGAGGAGTTGTCCTTCAAATTTATCACAGCACTGTCGTGCAGTTTTTATATAAGCCCATCTGCGGCCCACATTGTTGCTTCAACTTCTATTACATGATGAACATTATTTCACCAGTGTTCTTTTGTGATATTTCTCACTCCTTATTCTAGTAGGCGATGAACATAACTAAGTTTAAATGTATTGTTTTCTTGAGCAACATATATTTTAATTTGACTCAAAATTCCTTCGATGGGATTAAGATCACAGTGATAAGGTTGCAGTCGTAGAACTTCATGTCCAGCCCTTTTAGCGAGCTCAACAATAATATATTTACGCTCATAATTGCCTCATACTTTGTCCAAAATTTTTACAAGCTCCATCTTATTCATAGTTTCTTCCCAAAAAATACCTTTACTGGTGAGCCAGGACTGAATAATAATCTTTGCACTACTCTTGGTTGGAATTATTTCTCTGATCGTAGAATGAATGGATGCATTGTCTAGAACTATGCCACTGCTCGATGGTATATTTAGAAGCAGCTTCTCTATTAAATATTGTTCATACATCTTTCTATATATTTAATCGTGATAGTCACTATCTTTTTTACCATGAAAAATAAGCTTTGTACCAGGTATAAAACCATTTCCATTACCTGCATGAACGAGGATGACGCGCCCACCCTTTCCAGAGGGAAGCTTATTTCCTGTAGTTAGGCCTTCTCGTTTTGCTTGTGAGGAAGATATATAACTGTTGTGTCCATCCACAATTTTGAAGTTGTATGTCCAGAATTGCAGCAGATTTCGTCTGTGGAAACAATATTCCTGTTGCTCTCTCTGTGTTTATTAATAGCTCTTAAGTAGCGATGTCGCAACGAAATAATATCATCTCTATCTATAAGCAAAGAGTTACGCTTTCGTTGAAGGAATTTAAAGCCAATATCTATAAGAAACCTCTGAAGTGTCGTCAATGAAAATTAGGCAGGTCACTGTCGATTAAAGCTTTAATTTTCTTTAGGGTAGGTAATTTATTGTTACGGTAAAGTGAAATGTAGCTTTCTGCGAATTGCTGCTTGAGTAAAACTGTCATATTTATTTAAACGCTTCATTTGAGTGCAGTTATTTAATTTTTTGAATGGTGTCAATAACTTTCCCTTAGTTTTTAATTATTGTTTAATAGAGATTACTAATTTATAAGGCACGCCTGTAGCTTCTGCAGTCTGCATTGCCGCTTGATTCACTAACAAGTTCCGTCTTTAAGAAAATAGGTGTAGACTCTTAACACAATTGCCCTTTCTTTACTACTTAATATTTTCCTCTTGGAATGTAATTGTTTGTAACGAGCCGCAGATTCCATAATTTGTGTTATATTTTAACTGTTTACAAGACAATATTATTCAAATAACTATATTAATATGCACATAAAACTATAATTCCACAACCTTACGGCAAAAAAAAATCACACAGCCAACACATACAAATAAAATCTTAACGTAATCAATAAAAAACAGTTTCTCTACACAGAGTACCTACTAATAAAATCTGAGTGTTTATTTGGTGAATGTTTTTGAGCTAGCTATTAGGAACACGTGACTCAGACTACTGTAACTTTACGACTGTGCTAGAGGAAGAAGCACCAACTACTGGCAACGTTGACAGTCCAGCATTGACAAATTTGATATACATTCGAAGGAAGACTTATCACGGAAAACGAAAGAATGACAACGCTGTTGCTCAATAGTAAGCATGCAGTTCCCTCAGCCATGAAATTAGGTGTAACATGAGAGAGTGATGCCTTGGACCAGGGGTGCCAAATTATTTTTGATGAAGGTCTGTTTTAAAATCTCGACATACTTTCGCGGTCTGGCTAACAGACTATACTTTATTCAAAAACGTGACTTTCTTTCTTTTTAGTTATTTTACTTATTTGTTATTCCTGGACTTCCATGTCTACTACCCGCCCACCACCAAAATAGCATAATTTCTTTTGTTTATTGCTATCTGGTCAAGGTCATTTAAAATGTATCTGCTGTCCGGATGTGGACCGCGGTCCACCATTTGGTGACCACTGCCTTAGACCATTTTGAAGCGGGGTTTATTCTTCTTCTATATAAATAAAATTAAGAGTTGGTTTGTCTGTCATGAACATTGCACGATATCTACCTCACACAGAATGCTGGAATTTAAAAAATTAGTAGCCCCTGTGCACGAGCATGTGCACCTTAAAGAAGAATTTTAAAAGATTCCTTTCTGTAGTTATATTGTAGCTTAACAGTGTGAACAAAGTGTAAAACATATAGTCTTAACTATATCACTTGAGTAGATGCGATTAGTTTTATTTTTATATCAACAACTATCCCAACAATTCTTGATAATCTAATTTATTATAAAGTCACAAAATGTTAACATAACCTTTTCTTTTAATTCAAACAGTTTCTGGTCAATTGTCTTTCCACCCATGACACATTAAAGAACTGTTGATATTAATATCTGTATGGAAAAAAAACTAAACATAACTACTAGGAAGTAGAACAATATTTTATTAATTGTTGGCCAAGCATGTTTTTTTGCTATAGATAATGTGAAAACACCTACTTTAACTCGCGTTCCCTTGAATCTCTCCTTAAGCCCCCCCCCCCCAATCCCCAAGTTCCGTTAAGTTAGTTTAAGATTCTGTTGGCTAATGTAGTGACCCATACCCACGGGAGATGTTTTCCTACTAAATTCCACATATAAAATTGTGTTTAAATAATTATGGCAGCTATCATGGATTAATCAGTGAAGTAGTTACTTAAAAAAAAAGACTTCATTCACACGTTTATTGTGTTCTCGCTTGTTTTGAAAATAGAAGGTATCCAATTAATATATATGTATTTTCACAAAAGGTTTTGCATATGCGTGCATTTAAGCTTTGATGTTCATTTTGAAACAAAAAATACAAATCTATAAAATTAATTTAAAATATATATAAAATGTTTGTTCATAATTAATATGTTTCGTCCTGCATTTGTTTGAAAGACAGGGTACCGTTCACTTTGATGATGTAATACAAGTATCACTTCGGAGCATGCGCAAGTATGTACTTAATAATATTAGAAATTTTAATAACTATACGTGTTTTGCCAATAGCCGCCATGATAGTTGCGTGTAAAAAAAGGTAATAGCTGTCCTATACTGAATTAAATTATATATTATGTACGAAAGCAACCCATGTGCACGAGGAATTAATTTCAAAATGGATTCTCTTAGTAGTGGCTTTTACCTTAGATTTTTAAAATGTTTCCTTATCTCTTTCCATATTTATAAATTAATAAAATAAGGTATAAGATACAACTATTACTTGCAAATGTATTGATGCCAGTGACTTAAATAAGTTTTACGGACCTTTTTTTCTGTACAGGCTCAATTAATTACGTTGCAGTACGTTTCGTGTTACCACAATGGCTATAAATATCATCTTACGGATTTACTGTCTAGAATAACTAATGAATGAGTTTCATACGTCAAAATGAACACGAATAAAACGCCTTTGCAATGTTCTAAATATACTAGGTCTTCCAGAGTTGATGATGACGACTGAATGTTATTTAGGGTTAATACCCATGGACTAATGTGTGGTCTGCTAGATTGGTTCTTAAATTTCATGATCATTTGAAGTTTTTACAACTATCTGGACAGAATATAGCAAATATAGTTATTGATAGATAAAGATGATTAATAAGAAAGAGGGAGAGAGAATGGTATTGAGAAAGAGGTAAATAGATAAATGTTGAGAGAATGATAGAAATCAATATTGATAAATAAATATATATTAAGAAAAATAAATTGAAACAAGGGAGTGCAAAAAATTATTGATTGAGAAGGATAGATAAAAAGATTATGTGAGAGAATGAAGAGAACATTAAAAACGAGAGAATGGAAGATAGGTAAATATTTAAAGGTATAGAAATAAATCAAGAGAGAATTAGTAATAGAAATATTGAGCATAGGAAATATTGAGATAGAGGGAAAAAGTTAATTATTGAAATGAATTAAGATAAATATTGATCTGGAAAGGAATTTTGAGAAAAACAGGGTGGAAAGTATTGAGAGAAATAGTGGGAAAAAATATGAAGGAAAAGGAACATTTAGAGAAAGATTTAGTACAATCCATATTAGTGAAAAAAAACCCAATGATTTTTTGAAGGAATCCCTCTTTTCTTAATGCATAAATTATTACGTCTGAAGTGTTTGCTCAACTACACAAGCTTGGGCGAAAAAATATCACTTAACTATACAAAAAAAACTTTGGCTATTACCTGGAAAAGTACACATCATCATGACAGAATATTTAAATCCGTATTTCAAAGAAGATTATATTTTCAAAGCTAACCGTTACAAATTGTTTTCGTCTCTAAGACCATTTAGGCTCCTTGATACCCTCCAAGCATTAAAATCCTAGATTTTATATTTTCATTTTTTAAACCAAGTTTTACTATTCGTTCGGGTTATACACATATTATAACCCTATTTGAGTATGGACGAGTAAGGTAGAATCTAGAAGAAACCTACCCAAATTTGCGGGTAAGATTAGGAAAAATTCCCTACGCTACACCCAACTGGAATTTGAACCCTGACCTAACATTTGGTGAAAAGCCAAATGATCGTGGTGTTTAGCACGCTTGCTCACCGATACTGGTTTTTAATATGAACGTTACTGAGAGATCACATAAGAGAATCAACAAACCAGACGAGTATTTTGGATTGAGCAAAACAAACATTTGCAGATGTATGTCACCCTGCCACCCGACCTTTAGCCACCCGGTTTTTTAAATTGCCCATAGTTTGTGCAACGTTAGTACTGGTTAGTGCTTGATTTTCATCGTTAGTGCTGTAAATTTGAGGCTAGGGAGGCTAAGGAGATCTCCCTGGCCACTCGGTATAAGAAATAATATAGATAACCCTTTTTTTGAAAACGCCCATTATTTGTGCTACGTTAGTGCTAGAATTTCATCGTTAGTGCTGTAAATTTGAGGTACTAATTCACGATTGTTTATGGGTGGCTAGGGAGATATAATCCTGCCCACCCGGTATAAGAAATAATAGAGATAACCCTTTTTTGAAAACGCCCATCGTTTGTGCAAGTTAGTGCTCGAATTTCATCGTTAGTGCTGTAAATTTGAGGTACTAATTCTCGATTGTTTATGGGTGGCTAGGGAAATATCTCCTTAGCCACCCATAAGAAATCGTTAATAAGTTCCTCAAATGTAAAGCACTACGATGAAAATCGAACACAAACTAGCACTAACGTAGCACAAACGGTGGGCGTTTTCAAAAACCGGGTGGCTAAAAGTTGGGTGGCCAGGGTGACATACATAATTTGCAGTGCCATCACCCAAACAGGAGTATGCAACAGTAAAATAAGTCGACCAGCAACTGTCAAGAGTTTGATAGCCAAACGATAGTAGCTTAATCGATAAAAACCATTTTAAGGTGGGGATATACTGGGACGCGGTCAAAGGTAAGTATTTTTTATACTTTTGGTATACAATTATTATTTTTTGGTTGAAATAAATCAAATATTGCTTCAATATAAAAATAGAGTTTAATTTTCTTCACATGGTGATCTCTGTAATTTAATGAAAACCTTTACTCTTCATTTAAAAGTTTTTCATCTAGTGTCACTATGCTCTTGACAGACATTCAGAAACTTTTTTTTAGCACCTTGAATTACTACCCGTTTGGGTTGTTGGCTTACATATTAATTGCGTTAAGGGAGAATGAAAACCTATTTTGAAAATACGGCCTTCAGCCCACCCGATTAAGAGTCAAACCCTTGATCTGCTAATCATTGACAGTGTTGTCTACCGTAAGAGTAGCGCCTTAGATGATTTGGCCACCGAAGCTAGTTTCAGCGACTGTTGATATCACCATGTGAAGAAAATTAAACCATATGTTTGTACTGAAGCAATATTTTATTTATTTTGACAAAAACATCTATTTTACTACAAAAACTGCAAACACTCTGGCCTTTTATCGCGTCTATTACATCCCTACATTAGGCTCTTCCATTTCTATTTGAATTTAGCCCCTTACCACCATCATCATAATCATTTTAAAGAGTATATATAAAGCTTTAGTCTTTACAGGTATTGGAAACCCAGATGAAGCATGCTGTGACCCAAATGGGATTCGTGACTCCTAGGTTGTATATCACTATTATATACGTGATAAAATAAAAATAAGCTAGGTTCTGTCGTGGTTAAGATCACCAAGGCTACTATCATAGCTCAGAACTAGTTTATGGACGCAGCCAATGTCTTTAAATGTCATTAGTCGTTAATATAAACTCTATTATTGAACATAACAACCCGAAATTATTTAGTTAATTTACCTCCCCAGTAAAAAACAAATAGCATCATATTTGAAAGGTCCACGCCGTTGGGCACACTAATAAAAATGCTGGTCCTGTACAGTTTGTCTTGACGGTGACAGAGAGTCTCGATTCCAAGTCCCGGTAGGATATGATGATTTTATTATTAAATAGCTTAGCACTAATCCTCTAAGCAAATTCGGGTTCATTTTCTTTTACATGTGTCTACCTTATCTCTGCCCCTTTGGTGTATATTCATACGGGTGGCTCGGATGGGTAGTAAGAATACATGCAGAGTGTGTTTTTATGGCAGTCATGAAGCCTACACTAAACACTTGATGGCTGTTGACACTGATGCATGATGGTCAGCAAACACGTTCGACCCTTCCAGTCATACATGTGGTTTTACTACGTATCGTCGCGCCTGTCAACTTTTTATCCGCTTGTCTGTCACGGACATCAGATTTGGTTTATGGGCGGATGATCCGTTGACAAGCGTGCTGACTTCAAAATTCAATGGACTGCGTTAAATACGAAATGTTTACAGTAATACTATACGCATTTTAATTTTAACAATTTGCTTGCAATTACTTTACTAAGTATTCCACCTTAGAGGTCACATGGCTTAAGGTGTCATTTTTCTTAGGGATTGAATTGCCAATGAAAGGTTGTGGTTCGAATCTTGGCTGGTTGAACCAAGGTGTGGTTTGATCGTTGATTAATTATCACTTAGTTTTTCCCGTCCCCTTCCCCCAATAATACTGTTCTTCCTACATACTTTCCCCACCTGCCCTACTCTTCGATTTAAGCCGTTAATAGAATTGGTGCAAAGTGTGAATAAATTAAAACCACAAATATCAAACTCAAAGGTACCACCTAAGGAACACTTATGAACTTTTTGGTTTCCTTTAAATTATTCTTGAAATGTTCCTCAATGTTCCAGTAAGTTGCAAAATATTCCTTCATATTTCCAGCAACAGAAAATAAAAAATATTTTGGTCGCTGCGTGTTACCGCGTGAAGCGGTATTACCGATAGATTTAATTGGGACATTGTTTGAACAACCCTAGTTGGAACTTATTGTTCTTGTGGTGGAGACAGTGAGTTGCCGGTTGCTGTTTTGTGTTTTGCTTTCCTTTGAGCAGACGTTGTCTTTAAATGGACCAATATCACCTCAGTACAATTAATGGAACCATACCAAATTTTCTAATGTTTATGAAATCCTAGTGACATAAAATATAAACACCGAAACTAAATAAATGATGCACGGGCTAAATTATGTGAGATTACTGGTGCAGATGTAACAAAAGTAAGAAGAAAAATGAATAATATAATCGTACAGTTTTACAGAGATAGTAAAAACTATTGATTACTAAAGACATCTGGAGCTGGTGCATGATTCACTTTAAAATGGCTCTTCGATAATTACTTGCTATTTATTGCGAAAAATAAAAGCTTTGTTGACTAACTGAAAAGAGGTTCAAAGAGGATTGGTAGGGAAGGCGAGTTAAAGCTAGGGTTTTTACAGTTTTTATAACTATTTATTTTTGACCAAAGTGGGTAATCTATTGCTTCAGTAGAAACATAGAAATTAATATCTTTCACATGGTGATATCAACAGTTGTTGAATATCTGTCATTAGCACAGTGGTAATATATGAAAATTTTTAAATGAAGACAAAAAGTTGTCATTAAATTCCAGGTCATCCTTGACAGATATTAAAGTAATGATCAGGTCACCATGTGAATAAAATTAAACTTTTTGTTTCTACTGAGGAACTATTTGATTCATTTTGGCTTTAAAAGTTTTGCTATAGTAAGTGATAAAACACGGCTCTTAATTCACGTTACCTACTCTACCAACCTATGAAACATAGGCAAGTTGATTCAGATTGATAGTGCGACAAGGTGGTCTTCATAATAGTCGTACCACATCTTGACTGAGTGGACTCAATGGAGACAGTTTGTCTCAACAACAATGCAAAATATAAACAACCAGAGAAACAATTGAAATATTCATCCAGGGGCGACAAAATATGCATGCTTGGTGACATAGCTTCCTAAATTATGAAACATATAGAAACTATGGCCACCAAAATTTCCTCATTATTACATTTATGGATATACACCTTAATATAAAAAATATCTGAAGATGTAAATAATTCATTACACTAATTTAAGTTTATATTAGTTTAGACCAATGTGGCCCAACTAGTGGCCCACGTTCACTGAAAATGTGGCCCTCACAGTATCCTGGAAAACATTCGGTGGCAGTTGTGAAATATACAGGTCATGATTGCATTTTACTGTACATTTATTTGATTAGTAAAAATATGAATATATATATATATATATATATATATGATACTTATTTGTTTTGAGAAATTGTGTGTGCGTTCATGTATTTTCATAATACCTTTTTGAGAGAATATTAAACCTATTTTTTGTTGTAAAATTGAAAGATTCCACCAACAAAAATTCAATTTATTCGAAGTAACAAAAATAATTGTTTATTAATTGTTGCTTGTAGGCCTATATTAAGTTATTGGGACTACTAAATATACTATCCTAAGCCCACAGTCCAAACTGATAATCGTATTTGGGCTTTGAGATGACAATGTTGGACCACCCTGGTTTATACCATCTATCTCCCAATTTATCGGAGGATTTTGCCTGTCCAATTTTTGACCAGTTAAAAATTGTAATAGGTAGAACTACGCTATTAATTTGCTAGTTCCACTCTTTATTTTTAGGATGAGTGGTGAAAACGGACAAACAAGACGGATTTTATGCATCCAATATAATGTGTTTTCATTTCTTGCTCTGTAAAATAGGGATTTACTAAAGCTTGATTCATACGTTGGCTGAAAATAGAGACTGACTAGGGGGTGTATTAATTCACACTCTAGCAGACATTCATGTTGATGAAGCATGGTGCTTTGCAACGAAAACTGAAAACAGTTTATTATCAAAATATTTGATTTTATATTGGATAGATCCGAAAGATTATTGCCACGATCAATGTTTTGGAATTGTAGTGCTGTGTTATAATACACGCCAATTCATTTATACACAAGATTTCAATTTAACAAATATTTTAAATCTTCTCGCAACATCAGTCGATGAAGCTGTCTGTTTGTCTCTATGACCTACTTTTGTTTGAAAGAATAGTTTAGAAAATTCAAATATACCTCTTTGCAACCAACATTGGTAAAACTTTAAATATTTTCTCTGTAATTGTATAGGTAATAATATATATCAAAAGTGAAAGCTGCAGATAACATGAATTGATGTATGTAGCTTTATTAACTACCAGATACTGTTCTTCCTAACAAAATCAGGGTATATTTCTTCAGCGTATTCGATTTGTAAGTACATGCACACTGATTTAAGTTGGTTGATTTCGAAAATTGATTGAGTGTCCCAAAAAAGAAGTTATGTAATAGAGATGATCAAGTTGAAACTATTCAAAACTAAAAATATGTGAACTCACGCTGGGTAGACACATTGGTCGAGCTAAAATCCTGTAATTGGCTTTAGCTAATCATGTGATAATTTTACTGTTTCGCTATTGGTTTTTTGGCAACGTGCAAATTCCTTTAATTCACCGACAGCTGCAACTACTTTTCAAAATACAGCCTTTACCATGTTGTAGTAAACCATTTATTAGCTTCAGTTTGGACCTCTTTTCATTAAAATTACACCTCTCAGAACTCCTATGATGTCCCCTTTCATGGTTTGGTTGATAGCCTATCATTCTCAACCGAAGAGTGAGCCTCAAGCCTCACTCGTAGATAGCTACGTAACATAACACTAATTATTTCACACAACGTGAATAGTCAGATTTACGGTTTACCCCACCAGGATCCAAAGAAAAACAATCTAAGAATCATTTATTGAACAAAAACTTAGATAAATTGGTAGTGCATCTGCATATTGATATAAGGATCTCAGGATCGAATCTCGGAAATGCCTAAAAATAATTATCATTGGAAAAATTACGTTTTTCTCCTTCTTATTGATAAATAATTTATGCTAAAAAGATTGGGTGTTTTTTTGTATCTGTTTTAGAATTAAGTTAGTTTGTGCGTCGTTCAGACTTTTTCTTGCTAAATATTGTAAATGAATCATAAAATAAATGGGTTGATCAATATTTTTTAAGAACCTAGCCTCAAACATATTTAAAAACCAAACTCTTTCTACATGTTTATTTTTACTCTTTGTTTGTCGTTAACATCAAAGTAAATAATAGTAAAAAAAAAGGTATCTGCAAACAACTGTATCGTCCAAGCTCGTGTCATTTATAAACCCCCATATCAACCAAGTTAATTTAGTTTATAAGTGACCTCATTATCCAAGTTCCTGTTAATTTTACATAACCATATTATTCCAATTAATGCCACTTGTAAAAAACCACTATCCAAGGTTGTGCTATTTGTAATAATTTATCTTATTTAAGTTCTTGCTATCTGTAAACAACTATATAATACAAGTTTATGCCATTCGTAAGTTACTATTTTATCAATTTCGTGTTGTTTGTAAGCCGCCATATTGTTCAAGTGCAGGTAATTCGTAAACCACGATACTATCCAAGTTTATATTCTTCGTAAACCATTATATAAAGCTAGTTCATGCTATTCATAAACGGCCGTATTATTCTTGTTCGCGCCACTCGTAAGCCACCACATTATTCAAGTTCGCACGGTTCGTAAACCACCATATTGTTCAAGTTCATGATATAAGTAAGCCACAATCTTATCCAAGCTTGTTCCATTCGTAAACCACCATATTATTCAAGTTCTCACTGTTCGTAAATCACCATATTGACACATTATTGTCCTACAGGTTATACAATTTATAAATTAAAAGAATTATGTTTTAACAATAAATAGATTTATTAAATCAAACAGAGATAACAAAAATTAAGGTTTACAATAATATTGAAGGCAATACTTTTGAAGTTTGATGCAAACAATAAGACTTGAGAATAGTGATGCATCGACTGTGGCAACAAGGGCAGTGCAGGCGCCAGGCCACAATTAGAAGTTTTTCTAAAATGGAGAACAATTAAATGGTAAATAATTGAAGGTATTAAACAAGATATACATGTTAATTTTAATCAGCTTTGCTTGGTTGGTTATTTTAAATAATATCCTTTAAACATTTGGGATAATGATATGCAACAGAAAGATCTGTTGGCTACAGTGGTTGATGGCTAATAAATAGGTGTCAACAAAAGGTACTATGGCTGTTCATATTCCCTGTCGGTACTGCCACAGCATTCAATAGTACATAATATTCTAATTGCAATTACACTAAAGGCAACACCTAAGCAATAGGAGTTAAACAACAAGCAAATAGAAAAAGGGTATTATTTGCGTGGACCCCACTATGACTCTAGTGCAATTCCTTGGTTTGATCACCGAAGCTAATACAGCACGAGAAGCGTTATTACTTGTCCCACCCAACATATTGATTTCCATTAACTGAACTGTAATATGGAAAACAAGGCAGGCAGCCTGGTTGTAGCCATTCAAAAAATTAAACAGTTGCACACGACGTACACGGCGTCATGATAAACATTGGCTCAAAATAGATTAATGGAACTTGTGGAAGTTTACAAGTCTATAACTAAGACATTACAACTTTCTAAGCCAGAGGCTCCTAATGTAAAAACTGTATCATAAGGACACAACATATTAGCTAGGACTTGACATTATAAGTCACTAAAATTAAACTTGTCCTTCAGACTGCTGGACACAATATTTAAGGAATTAACTCAAATACTTCCATCTTGAAGTCAACAAAACTTTAAATGAATTACTTATCCCATTGACATAAATTCAAATTAACAAAAGACTTTAACAAAAAATATAAAATCAAAATCTAGATCCACATTGTCTAGTTTTTTAAACAAAAACTACACCCTAAGTCGTAAGGACTTAACGACGATTTTAGGATACTCAAGTACTCCAAGTAAGACGTCCTCACCTGGGTACTGGTGGACCTGATGGCCTAGACTCCATGGTCATCGCTCTCCTTGGTTACGTGATGGTGCAGAAGTTCCTCCTTCGACGATTAATTGTAGTAGAACGGCTCTGTGGCATGAATCTGGGAGGAGCTCTATATATAGTCCCAATCTGATACGAACGGAATAAAGTAAAGAGGGTGATAAAGTCAGAAATATAGACAAGGGGAAGGACGGACGAAGCCGGGGGGAAAGAGAAGTTAACAAGAGAAATCCACTTGCTGGTAAGGGGGGGAACAAGTTTCCTTGGCTCGCCGCTAGTCTCTCTGATGTGCAGTAGTTCAATGGGTCGAACTCGATATGCACTCCTTTTCTTAGTCAGGTGTTATAATGTAAGTACGTGTGGCTGCCATCTTTGAATAATTTTCTTCTTATACCATGTGGAAATTCAATCGAAGAACATCTTGAAACGGTGAGTAGATACTAAGGCATCTTTTATCTAAATATCTCAGTTATGATTATATTATTTAGGATCAGTTAATATTTTTATGAGGATTTATAATATAGATGTACTTTACCATATTTTCTTGTAGACAGCATGGCAAGCGTATGCAAATTTATCCGACATCATCCAATGTGAAAGGGTATGCGTTTAAGTATTTAATTCATAAATATGATATTAATCCTCTTCTTTGATATCTGCTATAGTATTTATCAAAAGACAATACTTTGCGAACATCCACGTGTTTGAAAGTAGGGAGACACGTAATTTTATTTGACTGCATCTAGTCAGAGAAAATAAATTTTGAGGTAGATTCAATTAAATATGATAATATTGTTTCTTTCCTTTCATAAATTATTAAATATCGATATTTAATTGTAGCTGTCCAATCTGTCTGATTGACATGATACAATATTATTCAAGTTCATGATATAAGTAAGCCACAATCTTATCCAAGCTTGTTCCATGAGTAAGCCACCACATTATACAAGTTCATGCCATTCGTAAACCATTATATTATATAAGTTCATACCATTCGTAGACTCCCATATTATTAAAATTCGTGCCATTCGCAAACCATCATATTATTCAAGTTCGGGCCATTTGTAATTTAATCGTTCAGTCTGTACCATTTGTAAACTGCCTATCATCGAACCTTTACACAGAACAACTACTGTCAAGGTTACAGTGAGAAAGGGGGTTGGGTAGGTGCATATAGAGGTGGTGGTAAGAGGGGGTTTCTGTGGAAGATATTAGTTATAGAGCCGTGTCGTTGAAGGAGGCATCGTGTCAGGACTGGCATAGTTTGATAGAACACTATCGCGAAGTGGATAACGAGATTTCTACCCAAGTTCTACTGCAAATCTATCTATGGTTGCAGGCAAAATAATCCTTCGAAATCCAGGAGATTAATTAGGAATACAGCCAAACGTGTTGTTTCAGATCAGTAATGCCAGGATTACGATAAAATTTACATTCACGTAACGTAACATGACGGATTCCCACGCGTTTTTAAATACAAGCCAACATGACGTGGTAATTTTACCGTTCACTTAATGTAAGAGTTGTTCAGGGGAGAACTTTAACGTTACGTGAAACGTGGACTTTAAATGATGGTACCACGTGTTCTCGCCAGACAATCATGGTGTGAGAACAACGTCAACACGTTATTTTTTATCACACTA
>CABFOW010002636.1:0-2500 GCA_902141385.1 Timema californicum | reverse complement strand
GTCTATAGTGAGAGCAGCACTTTAAACTACGTGGCCACCAAAGTGGATCGCTCTAAGACTAAACAATTCAACTGAATTATAAATATCACCAAAATAACTTTTTAAATAGTAAAATTATAAATATTTTAGATTTTGACAATAATAAATATATAAAAAAACTTCCTCGAAAGCATTTAAAATTTAAAGATTTCTCCTTAATGTCTGAAAAATAAAGCACTATTTTAACTTTCAAATAGTTTTCTAGCTATGAAATTATAAAACAATACATATAAGTGTAAAGATAATTCTAGATAATTGTTTACATTTTAATCTTATAATCAAAGTTAATATAATAAATAACATTTGCTCAAACTCATCTTGTATGATTTGTCGTTGATAAGGGGGTCGAGATTCAAGTCCTGGATGGCTATAGACAGAGTTTTTTTTAGATTTTTAAATGGTTTTTCCCATCTCCTCTACGCACGTGTGATTACACTTTATATAAAATTATCGCTATCTCCTCCTTACCTCATTAGTATAAATATTTGGATACCCCAGACGGTTGGTAAGACGTGGAGCAAAAACAAAAGTTTTTTTGTTAATAAAAACTAAATTAAAAGTGGAAGTGATGCTTTGAACAAGTCACTTAACATTTAAATTATTTGCTGCCTTCAATCAGTTTACTTTAAAAATTAAAAATACATACAAATCTTTGACTTTTTGATTTTTTTATAAGATTGGAATGGATTCATTTTTAAATTATGTGAATAGAATTTCTGCTAGTCAAATTTTATAAAAACAGAAACACAAATTTAGACTTAGAAATAGAAACAAATTCACTTTGATGCCATCACTGGTACTTCTTTTGAAAGACTTCATAAAGTAAATATTTGAATACTAATGAATTTGTTCTCTCTTCTTGTTTTAAGACAAGTTTACGTTGCCTCATAAACTCGGAAGCACAATACTTATTTTCCTACACCCACAAAAAAAGTAAGACTTTTTTTTCACAAATGGTAATAGTCCTGTACCATGATATTAAATTAGATGCAAAACGACTCACTATTTTTTTTTCACGTTGAAAGAAGCTATTTAGTTTTCATTTTAATATTCCTTCGTATTAATAATCAAATTGGATCGATTTTCAAACTTTTTTTGAAAATAAATTAAAGCCACACTGCTGGTCACAATGTCTGATGCGTAAGTAAGTCAAATGAGGGGAAGTTACCTTTCGAATATCGGAATATCGACTTGGTGTACTGAGGGTCATCTCACCTAATTTATCGAAATCTAATTTTCTTTATATCCATTACTGTTTCCATTCTATGGCCTGGCTAGGCCTGTCGTAGCTTCCCACATGCCTTATAATCTAGCCCAAGGCTAGGACAGGCACATCAACCAGTCCTCGGCCATTAATTCATAATGCATTCTGTGAGAGGGTATACATATTTTCTGCCCAGTGATATATTTTTGGCTATGCCAGGAATCAAACCAAGAACCCTTAGCTCAGTAGGCAGGCACGCTGCTGCTAACTGAGCTAAGGCGTTGGATGAGAGCTTATTTATGGTTCTTTATTGGAAACATTGGCTGAAAGTTTTTCCGAATATGTTGTTATTAGATACTTTCAGACAATATTTGCAACACAGAACCTTCTGCTGTCCGTCACTTATCTACACTCTGTGCTGAGTGACAGCAATATATACATATTCCCTTTAATTTATTTATGGAAGGACGTTGTTTTACTTATGTGTCTATCTACTTGGGAAAGAACATTTTTAGTTACGAAGTGATGGATCCTATCGTATATCTATGACTTTGTTGGTGATGCGACCTGTTGGTGAATCTAAGAAACTTTCAAAATATATATCGTAGACAGTTTTTTTATTAGTTACAATGTTGATTAAATTTTGTTCCTATTTTAGTGAGTGCACCAGTCTGTATCCAAGTTGGTGGTGCGTTAATTTTTGCGCACCTGAACTTTCGATTGTTTTAATTGATATCAAGTGTTAATAACTTTATGGCACATTGTATCTTATTTTCTATTCGTGGCTTAATGTTGTAGAAGCTTTCATCCCTACCTTTGGGAACTAAGCAAGATCTCTTGGCTTCTAAGATTTCTCGCACCCGCCTCCCCCCCACTCTCTCCACGCACCCAATAAGTTTGGTAACGTTCTGGATTCTAAAATTTCAAATTTTATTTGTGTTAAGATTATTTCTTTTTAGATTTAATAATGTAGTTCTATAATAATTTGCTTATCTTTATTTTACTTGGGCCTAGGAGATTTCTACTATACAACGTGCATCTAAAACATTGCATCAAACTTTGGCAGGCTATTCCTTGGGTGAAAATAGAATAACTACCGTCAGCAACTTAGGGTCCATCTTAAATATTAAGGGCGGTATTCACCCCTAAAGATAGAGCTAAAAACGACTATTGTATGAAATAATATGAAAACTTATTAAGGTATTACAACGAATCTTTGTATACTACTTATTGAAACCTTGATAATTTATAAACTAA